>APFE030075420.1:1478-190435 GCA_000404065.3 Pinus taeda
AAATAAATAATAGCATACATAACCAAATATTATAAAAAATAATTAAACACAATTTAATAAACCTAAGGGAATAATAATAAAATCCCAAGGCATTTTAAACCCAATGGAGTAATATTAAACTTAACGGATTAATATTATAAACTCGAGGTATATAAACCTTAAGAGAAATACTACAAATGAGACAGTCCTTGTCACAATGCGACATTGAACCATACTTGACAATGCTTGATTTTCATATTGAGACAATCTTTGTCTGAATGAGACATTTTACCATGGTTGGCTATGATTGACCATGGTTGAGCATGATTGATATATAAATATTGTACACTAAAATAAACATGGTTGACAATGGTTGATTTTCATATAGAGACCATCCTTATCAAAATGCAACATTAGACCACAGTTGACCATGATTGATATTGTAAACCCAAGGGATTGATATTATAAACTCAAGGGAATAATAAACCCAAGGGATTAATTTTAAAACCCCAAGGGATTATGAACCCAAGGGAATAATATTAAACCCAAGGGACTAATATTATAAACCTAAGGTATTACCCTAAGATAAATATTATAAACCCTAAAATAAATATGGTTGACCATGGTTGATTTTCATATTGAGACAATCCTTACCACAATGCGACATTCGACCATGGTTGATCATGTATGTTTTTCATATCGAGACAATCTTTGTCACAATGCAACGTTGGACCATGGTTGACCATGAATGTTTTTCATATCGAGACAATCTTTGTCAAAATGCTGCATTCGACCATGATTGACCATGTTTGATTCTATAAAGCATGGTTGACCATGATCAACCATGACTGACCATAATTGTCCATGGTTGTCCATGATTTTCACATGGAGACAATTTTTGTCACAATGTGATATTCGACCATGGTTAACCATGATTAACCATGGTTGAGTATGATTGACCATGATTGATATTATAAACCCGAGGGAATACTAGGCCTAGGAGATTTATATTATAAACCAAAGGGAGTAATAAACCCAAGGGATTAATACTAAAACCCTAAGGGATTAATACTAAAACCCTAAGGGATTATGAACCCAAGGGAATAATATTAAACCCAAGGGACTAATATTATAAACCTAAGGTATTACCCTAAGATAAATATTATAAACACCAAAATAAATATGTCTGACCATGGTTTATTTTCATATTGAGACAATCCGTATCACAATGTGACGTTCAACCATGGTTGACCATGTATGTTTTTCATATCGAGACAATATTTGTCACAATGCAACTTTGGACCATGGATTATTTCATATCGAGACAATCTTTGTCAAAATGATGCACTTGACCATGATTGACCATGTTTGATCCTATAAACCATGGTTGACCATAATTATACATGACTGTCCATGATTTTCACATGGAGACAATTTTTGTCGCAATGCGACATTTGACCATGGTTAGCCATGGTTGAGTATGATTGACCATGATTGACCATGATTGATATTATAAACCCAAGGGAATACTAAACCTAACAGATTTATATTATAAACTTAAGAGAATAATAAACCCAAGGGATTAATACTAAAACCCCAAGTGATTATGAAATGAAGCGAATAATATTAAACAAGGGACTAATATTATAAAACTAAGATATATAAACCCAAGATAAATATTACAAACACTAAAATAAACATGGTTGACCATGGTTGATTTTCATATTGAGACAATCATTGTCACATTGCGACATTCGACCATGGTTGGCTATGATTGACGATAGTTGACCATGATTGATATTATAAACCTTAGAGAATAATAAACCCAAGAAATTGATATTATAAACCAAAGAGAATAATAAACCTAAGGGATTAATACCAAAACCCCAAGGGATTATGAAACCAAGGGAATAATATTAGACCCAGGGGACTAATATTATAAATCCAAGGTATATAAACCCTAAGATAGATATTATAAACACTAAAATAAACATGATTGACCATGATTTATTTTCATATTGAGACAATCCTCATGACAATGCAACGTTGGACCATGGTTGACCATGGTTGACCATGGATTTTTTCATATCAAGATAATATTTGTCACAATGTGACGTCGAACAATGGTTGACCATCGATGTTTTTCATATTGAGACAATCTTTGTCACAATGTGACGTTCGACCATGGTTGACCCTGATTGATGATGTTTCATTCTATCAAAAATGGTCAACCATGATCAACCCTGGCTGACCATGGTTCACCATGATTGTCCATGATTGTCTATGATTTTCACTTAGAGACAATTTTTGTGACAATTCGACATTTGACAATGGTTGACCATGGTTAACAATGGTTGACTATGATTGACCATGATTGACCATAATTTATATTATAAACCCAAGGGTTTGATATTTGGACCATGGTTGACCATGGATGTTTTTCATATCAAGACAATCTTTGTCAAAATGTAGAATTCGACCATGATTAACCGTGTTTGATTCTATAAAAGATGGTTGACCATGATCAACCATGGTTGAACAAAACTATCCATGACTATCCATGATTTTCACATGGAGACAACTTTTTTGTCGCAATGTGACATTTGACCATGGTTAACCATGGTTGATTATGGTTGACCATGATTGACCGTGATTGATATTATAAACCCAAGGGAATACTAAACCTAATGGATATATATTATAAATCGAAGGAAATAATAAACCCAAGGGATTAATACTAAAACCCCAAGGGATTATGAAATGAAGGGAATGATATTAAACCCAAGGGACTAATATTATAAACCCAAGGTATATAAACCCTAAGATAAATATTACAAACACTAAAATAAACATGGTTGACCATGGTTGATTTTCATATTGAGACAATCCTTATGACATTGCGATGTTCGACCATGGTTGACCATCATTGACCATGTTTCATTCTATAAAACATGGTAGACCATGATCAACCATGGATGACCATGGTTCACCATGATTGTCCATGATTTTCACATGGAGATAATTTTTGTGACAATGCGACATTTGACGATGGTTAACCATGATTGACTACGATTGACCTTGATTGATCATAATTTATATTATAAACCCAAGAGAATGATAAACCCAAGGGATTGATATTATTAACCGAAGAGGGTAATAAACCCAATGGATTAATACTTAAACCCCAAGAGACTATGAACCCAAGGGAATAATTTTAAACCTAAAGGACTAATTTTATAAACCCAAAGTATATAAACCGTAAGATAAATATTATAAACACTAAAATATACATGGTTGACCATGGTTATTGATATGATATTTGTCACAATGTGACATTCGACCATAGTTGACCATGGTTGGCTATGATTGACGATAGTTGACCATGATTGATATTCTAAACCTAAGGGAATAATAAACCCAAGGGAATATTATTAAACACAAGGGATTATTATTATTATTATAAATTTGAGGGATCATAAACCCAATAGAATAATATTAAACCGAAGGGATTATTATTATTATTATTAAAAAGTATTTTAATAATGTTCGTGATATGTAATTTTTTAAAGGTTAATCTCTTTTCACATTTTGTATATATAAAATGTCAGGCTTCATCTTAATTTCGAACTTAAAAATTAAGGAAATATTTGTAGGCAGAGGCATTTGATCTCATCAGGTAGTTGATAAATCCAAAGTTATGTTGAATTTAGGATTTTGTCTATCCAAGTTAGTTATGTGATACTCTTTCAACATTCTTATATATGGAGATATAGAAAATATTTCAATATCAACAATAAATAAAATATTGAAGTTAACTATGTCGCTCACATTTAGCATGAGCTCCACTACTGAGATCTTAGGGGGTTTTTTATAAGATGGCCTAAGATTTTGTGGTTTGGTTAACCGTAAGTCTCATTCACAATGTTTCCAGTCCAAGTCAATGGATCTATCATCTGCAACTAACCATCGAATATTTGAACATCACCAATACCTTGTGATCACTTTAGGTATGTATCAAAGTTCATGCCTAATCCAACTTCCACCGATACCTTGTGATCGCTTTAGGTATGTATTGAAGTTGATTTCTAATCCAACTTCCACCGATACGTTGTGATCACTTTAGGTATGTATTGAAGTTCATGCCTAATCCAACTTCCAACTTAAGGTGGATGAGGATCTTTTGATTTTTTTTTTTAATTGACACCCTAGATTGATTCTCAAGGGAATATGCTCAACATATGCTTAGTCTTAATGTTTATCAACAATTGTAATGTGTTACTGTGTTTGTTAGGTTGCATTGGCTTTTAATAAATTTAAAAAACTATATTTGTGCCACATGGCTCCCTGCCCCCCAATTTCCTAGGGATTTTAGATTATTCTAATTCTTGGTGAGCACCACTGGTATTCCCTTATCTAATGATTGAAAAAGAAAAGCAAACACTATCGTCTTGAAATTATGTTATGCAATGTTAATGTTGAAAATATTTGGAAAATGACTTTCCGGAGGCGGCATGATAATAACATTTTTTGGATAGGGTGGAAAAGAAAAACAACTCTATGGTTACCTGATTCTACGAGAACAATTACCAGGTCAAGTAACTCTCTTGAAATTCTTATGAAACCTTGTTAATTTCAATGTCATGCCTGCCTCATGTTTTCCTTTCCTTTCAGACCTAGTATGAACACACATGAATAGTTTCATGAAGACATTCATTTTGCTGCACTTATAAACATTTTTGGAGTTGTCAGTCCATCTCTAACTACAAATTAGCAGCTTATTCAATAACCACACTATGATTTTGAACTATCACTCATAGATATTTGTAATAGGTCTATCCATGAAATTTAACAACATAAATGCAATATATAAAAAAAAAATTATGTACATAAAAATTGACATACAATACTCATTTATTAATCAACAAGGCAACATCTGTCCATGGAACAGCTTGGGTTATAAAATAAACAATTGTCATAAATACTCACGACGATGAACGATATTATTATTCACATTTTAGCGGTCACATAATAGACCTATTCCTAAGCCTTAACCAAATTTTAGGTCCTCGAACATTCTTGAAGGTAAAAGATTGCAACTAGCAATTGCGGGTCAAATGTTTGGCATGAGGGCTAATCTCCATCGCAGACAATGGATCATGGATATGATGGTTGTGATTCAGCAACAGGAAGTGAGGGTAACCAAACCCTATCCCATCTGCCACACAAAACCTTCATTCGCTCTGGCGTTTGAGCCTGCCCGACCTCTACAAGTTGCACAACACTAGCTCCCACTGAAGGTCCAAGGCAGTCTTCAGCCACCAGCAGGTAAAGAACATTCATAACTCCATTGTTTGCATCAAATGTCTATGGTTTTATAACAATTTTAGCCATTAATTTATGCGTTTGGATTAACGTCGCTAAGATTCGGTACCAGGATTCTCCTTGCTGCTGGAATACTCAACGACTATGATGAAATACTAACGAAAGTTATAGTTTAGTTTTCACAATAATAGGTGAGTTCTCGAATCCAGGTTTCTGTCCGTCGTTTGAACACATTCTTTCTCTAGTTACACCTCCAATTGACATTACTTGTCATTTTCACACATAGGTTCCACAATAATATTCAAAGCACACTTCTCATGTTTTGTTTGTTGAATGTAAGGAAGTCTACAAAACTCTTGTTGGCTGACAAATCCACCCTTTTGCCTCACAGGTGTATCTACCAAATTCCCGTTGTTTGTTGTAGGTTAACACGGTTGTTTGTTTGTTGAGCCAATGAACAACACAAGAAATAGTCCGCAGCAATAGGCCGAAAACAATGGAGCCACCAACAATGGAGTCTGAGAAATACTCTCTGCAACACTTGGTGTTGACCCCGTTCACTCAACCCACGTTGTGCTGTGTAAATTCTAGCCGTGAACAATGTTTTAGACGAAGCCTATTCCTGACACATTAAATCTACATTGTTCGTTCAAAAATCCACTTATCTTCATCAACCTAAAGTTCACATATAAACACCTATGGATGAAAAATGTTTTGAAATATTTAAAAACCTTGAATAAATCAATTTATAAAATATTATCAAGAGTTCAACGGAATCGATGAAAAGTAAAACATAACTTTTAATCACGTACCAATTTTTGTTCTATTTTGTTCATGGGTGGGTTCTATTTTTATTATATTTGTGTTCATGGGTGGGGTCTATTTTCACGTTTTCCATACGAATATTGACCTAAATGTGGTTTCTTTTAATGGCCGTTATAATAAACAAGGACACTTATCACAAAAATTGTATCATGGGTTTGTATGACAAACATAAGGAATAAAAACAAACAAGCACGTGGTTAGGTTATAAAAAATTGTATGATATGTTTGTATGACAAACGAAAGGAATAATTTAGCCGAGACCTAATTCGCCCAAGAAATGTGGAGCAGCAACCAGCCGTTGAGGTGTGTGGCCGAGAAAATATCACCATAAACATGTTAGTATGACAAACGAAAGGAATAATTTAGCCGAGGCATCCATCACACCTTTAAGGAAGCGATGAGATGGGCGGGTGGCTAGGAACCTCGCCACGGTTACACGTTCTCCTCCATCCCTTTCTTCATCACTCTTATCTCCGGGAGAGGATGAGGCGAAGTGTTTTAGCCGACGACTAGGATTCCGTTTGGATAACATTGTACCTTCGCATCTCTCGTCCACTCGACCCTTTTTAACTGCGCCAATCCCCATGATACTCTCGCCGCTTCTTCTTTTCATTTGTAGATTCCACAGTACAATCATACATTTGCGTAGTAAATCTGCCATAGCCATGAGAATTCAACGAACCAATCGAATCGATCGGGGGTCGATTCTCATGCAAACATACGATGATCGGAACAAGGATCCGCGCGTGCTCATGATCCGCACGGTTCAACATTTGATCGAGAGATGTCTGCTCTTTTGTATGGACCTCCACGCATGCGTCGAAACCCTAGCCAAGCATGCCAACATAAACCCTATTCTCACCGTCGCAGGTCGCACTTCATTACTTTTCCCGTCATTCGCTCTAATTTCTTCGTATTGACATTGTAGTTTATTGTAATGTTGACATATGTTATTTATCGTTCAATATGAGATTATTAATGTAATGGCTGCAGTTTGGAAGGCTTTGTTAAATGAAAACGGGGATTTCTTCCGGGCCTATTTTGTGGGCAGCGCGAGATTATATAATCCTGCTCCTCCTGCACACGCGGCCAAGAAATATTTCGGTACACGTATCTCGGGGATGAATATCAGTCATGTAATCTGTAAGTATCTATCATTTTATTCTTCTCCCTTCCTCCTGTGGTGATGGATCATGGTTATTTTATTTGGAGTCACTGATTACATAAATCTTCCCAATGTTTTGTTTCATATTTCAATTAATTATGAACAGACTTTGTTTCATATCTCAATTAATTATGAACAGACAAAGGACCGAGATCAGACTTGTTACAGGAACAATCTGAAACCATTCATACATATAATGTAAACACTGAGTGCCTTGCTCTACAGAACGACCAAATGCGTGGAGTGTAGATTTTGGTTGGGCGACTATGTAGAATGCATGCTGGGCCACTCCTTTGCACATCCGAGCCACGGGGACATTTTGGCAAACATTACACCAGGCATATATTTGTTTTATGGAGGCAAAAACTTTTTATTTTGTGTCAAATGGAAAAAAATTTAGAAACAAAATTTACCGATCTACGCTTGCTTCACCATTGGTTCGAATCGTGTTCCCTATAAACATGATTACGATTTTATTTAGGTTTAAGCTCACTTCTGTATGAAGCATGAATTTTATACGAGTTTATTGCTGGCTTCCCTCTGCACATGATATATATTAGAGTTTATTTCTTGTATTTAATTTATTTGTTTGAATTTCGGTTTTCTACGAAGTAAAATAGATCCGAGTTAAAAGCGATAAGAAAAGTTAAATATTTAAATTTTTTCCAGCCAGGAAAATCTTTCTAAAAACCTTTTCTTAAAAATTTAATATATAAAAGAAAAGTTAGCTAATAATATTCATATATATTTTAAGAATTTTAAGTGTTAACTTAGATGATGTTTCCTGGTACCCTGTTAAGTGATTGAAGGTTGATATTCATATGTTGATTATTCATATATCTTTTAAGAATTTTAAGTGTTATCTTAAATGATATTTTGGTAAGTGGTTGAAGGTTGATATTGATAAGTTGATTAATAATAGGAATGAAGGTTGATCTTCATATGTTGATTATTCATATATCTTTTAAGAATTTTAAGTGTTATCTTAAATGATATTTTGGTAAGTGGTTGAAGGTTGATATTGATAAGTTGATTAATAATAGGAAATTGACTTTTTTTTTTTTATTTGGATATTAATTAATTTTCGTAAGAGTAAGAATTTGGTTTGAATTTCTTCAATAAAATATGTCATTTTTTTTTTGTCTATGAATAGTGGTATATATCACAATATCAAATAGAAGTCATACCAATTCTCATAACGAACACAAATGGAGTTAGCCATGTAAGTTTGAGTTAGCCATGTAGGTTTATTCCAAACATTTTTATAATCTCATAATTTTAAATTAATTCTAGCTTTACAACTATATCAAATAGAAGTCATACCAATTCTCATCACTGGTATATATCACAATATCAAATAGAAGTCATACCAATTCTCATAACGAACACAAATGGAGTTAGCCATGTAAGTTTGAGTTAGCCATGTAGGTTTATTCCAAACATTTTTATAATCTCATAATTTTAAATTAATTCTAGTTTTACGACTATATCAAATAGAAGTCATACCAATTCTCATAACGAACACAAATGGAGTTAGCCATGTAAATAGAAGTCATACCAATTCTCATAACGAACACAAATGGAGTTAGCCATGTAAGTTTGAGTTAGCCATGTAGGTTTATTCCAAACATTTTTATAATCTCATAATTTTAAATTAATTCTAGTTTTTTTTTTAATTATTGTGTTGAGAGATATTTTTTATACCTTAGTATAAGTGATATATTTAATTTCATGGATACTTCACATAGGGTTGATGTATAGAATTAAAAAAAAGTTATTAATAACATTTTTTTTTCATTTCAACCATAAATAACGAGGTCAATATCCATCTCAAGTAAACTATTTTCACACACATAATTGAAAGTAATATATTAATTGAAAATAATTTATATATATCTATATTAAAAAATTCCTATTCTAAATATAGGCGTTTTTTTGTTTTCATAAGTCCTATATAAGAGAGAAGTGTAATTTTTTCAATGCTTAAGATGGAATTAAGATGAGAATTTTCAGCATCACATAAATGTGTAATTAGTTGCTTACTGAATGTAAAGTTGATACTTGGAATCTCTATATATATAAAATGGGCATCTATTTATTTTAATTTTGGATCTATTTGAGTGGAAATACATCAAACTTTTAAGATACAAATCTCTCATATTTTTTAAACTAAAAAATATTTTCACCTCTAAAGATTTGATCTCTTGATTCATGATAAATATGAAATTAAAATAATTCTATGATGATTTGAAAAATAAAATAATTAAATAAATTTATATGAAACTATTGTTAATTAATTTTAGTGTCTTCTCATTATGGATATTTTTGTTCCATTGTAATGTTAAGGAGACTTAATTCAAGAATACCTTTCAAAATATATTAATATTAGAGTTACTTATACAAGTAGAAGAACAAGTGGGAGCACATGTATCAATCAAGCAGTGTCACATTACCAAACTCATAATCCAACTGATTTGGATTCAATTAAGGTCGCAAAGAAATGTATCAAGCAAAAATCAGAGGAAGTTAGTCTTACACTTGGGAATGATATAAAGTTGAATGATATGGAGGAGATGGAAGAAGTTGTGGGGCACTTTTTGAGCAAGCTTATGTCGTTAAGCATTCTGCAATGGAGGACAAAGTCTTTCTTCTTGCCCTTCTTGAGCTACTCTCTTTGTTGCTTGCTTTTGGTGGCTAAGTTGGCCAAGGATGTATATTGGTCGGTAGGTTGGCCAAGGATGTATATTGATTGCTAAAAGAATCGATGGGAGTGAGGCAACAAAGTCCTAGCCCTAGAAACAAATGGACCATCAATTTCTATGCTTGCTCGGATCACATAAGGTTTGTTTCGATTTGGGTTCATTTTCCAGGGCTTCCCCTTATATATTGTTCGATGAATGTGTTGAAAGAGATTAGGAACACTTTAGGGAACTTTTATGATGCTGATTACTCTTACCCGGAATTTGGATACATGGGTATGCCGAGGATCGTAGTAAGTTTAAAGATGGGGGTTGGTATGGTTGAAACCATAGCCAACCAGTGAGGCACCAATACATATAACAAAGCCCTGGATTACGAAGGGGCGCTATTTTGTGTGGCCACTTCCATTATTACGATCATTTGGGGAAAAATTATAGAGAATGATCTAAAATTGAAAGAAGATCTAAAAAGGCCTAAAAATCAAAGTTACTGTAAACAAGTGGAAGTAGCACCATTGGGTAGAGTTCACAGAAACCATCCTAAAGCAACTTGAACATGTGCATTTTAACTCCGAATGAATGAGGAATTGCTTGTGGAAGTTTGCGACAAACCAGTGTTTTACTACTCAACACATCGCATCTACAGTCGTCAACAGGTCAAGGTCAACTCCAATTTAGGTGCAGATCTTCATTACATGGTGAAGGTAAAAGTTTCATAGCACAAACATATGGTTTATGAACATATATATATTGTGGTGTAAAAACTATATATTAAAATATATGTTATGATATTAAATTCATACCTTAGCATAAAATTATTTAAGTCACATAACATATATTAAATATGGAATGGCGCAAATGTGATGGGTTATAAACCTTGGGAACGGAATATATTACCAAACCATATACTGCAAACTATATGTTACGAATACAAGGTGGCTTCGTCAAAAAATCTATGTATGCGATGGACATTATATACCAATTTCCACGGGAACCGTCGGAGTTAATGCTCCATGCTAACGATGATATACACGCTGGAGTCAACATTTTTGACATAAAGCCACCGCTCCACCATGACCGCAAAGGATTTGGCACCATTTTGAAACCACCATTCAAATGTGACATGCTATATTTGATATGTGGTTGTAACGAATTATGCCACGTGTCGATAATTTATGCCACCATCATATTTATGCTATATTTAAAAGGTTGGTTGAATAATATCGTATGCCATGTATCGCATTGGATTGCGCCAGGGTTTAATGTTTTATGGTGCCGTTCTAAACAAAATGTAAACTATAGAGCCATATTGTTATATGGTCACAAAGGTGATATGCAATTTAATTCATTTGTTATATTTGGGTTAGGAACAAACACTATATATACATGTAATGTTATGCCATGAAGGAGGCAAAGAGGAATAAGAGTTGTGAGAAGAAGTTTTGGAGTAGTTTGGGATATTTGGAGGCAGAATTTTGCAGGTTTATTTCGAGAGTTGTAAGAGGTAATTTTAAGTGCCGTCAATTGCGTTGGATTCTAGACCAGTCAGAGATTCCATTGATGTAACTTTGATATGTTGTATGGAGTCTGAAGTTTTATTAATATAAAAGGCCTCCCTGTTGAAGACTGGGCTCGAAGATGTAGGCTTTGAGATAGCTGAACTCCGTTATTATTTTCTTGTGTCATTTTGTTTCGCACATGTTTGTTTTTCTATTATTTTGCTGCAACATTATTATTCAGTTCTCCATGATTTATAGTTTATGTGATTAAGTGGTGTTCTAATACTTCATGCATTAACTTGTTTTAGAAACATAAGAAAATCATGATTTCAATTAAATATCTTTCTATGGATCATTTGGTATGAGAGTAGCATGTTGATAATTATAATTTGAAGTGTGCATGATCACTAGGAGCAAATCCAAGCTTGGTGAAGGAGAACTTGTTGAAGGAGATACAGAAGTTGGCTCAAGAAGGACAACTCGAGGAGAAGAGATAACTGAAGAAGGAAGCGATGACCATCCATTTAGATCTAATGCAGGTT
The DNA here is from genome assembly GCA_000404065.3 of Pinus taeda. Taxonomy (NCBI): domain Eukaryota; kingdom Viridiplantae; phylum Streptophyta; class Pinopsida; order Pinales; family Pinaceae; genus Pinus; species Pinus taeda. Next base: position 13,510 of record APFE030075420.1, read on the forward strand.
TTGTAGATGTTTTCATGACCTTGCGAGCCATGGTCGAAGAAATGTATCGAGAGTTTAAGACAAAAAATTCTAAAGGCGAAGAAGGATAACCATCACAATCTGGAAAATAAGATGAAAGTGATCAAAAAGACCATATCCCTTCTCTCTTGACTCCACCTAAAACTTTGAAACCACTTTTGAAAATCGATGTTAAGTTCGAGTTACCCAAGTACAATGGAGAAGTTGATGCTAAGAAGCTTGACAAGTCGGTTAGGCAAATGGAGGTATATTGTAGCATGCAACATATCACTAAAGATGAAGTCAAAATCAGACTAGCTTCACTTTGTTTAGTAGGCACAACATTGATCTGGTGGAAAAGTAAGTTACAAACAGGTACTCATCTTATCGGTAAGATTTTTTTTATCATGGTTTGATTTTATTACTTCACTTTGAAAGAAATTCTATCCATTGGGATATAAGGAAAAAAGCTTTAATAGAATGGCAAGGACTAAAAGTTAGGAAAGTTCATTCAGTGTAGGAATATACAGATGAGTTTCATAAGAAGATGTTGACGTTAGATATTCCTTTGTATACTTAAGAAACTCTAATGAAACACATAGGAGGATTACCTGAGTATGTTTGAAATACTATATTTATGTTCAGTCCTACTAACCTGGATGAAGTGGTAGTACAAGAAACTTACATTAAAGCAAGTAAGTTGGGAGTTGGGGTGTCATCAGAATCGATAGCTAGAATGGAGAGCAAGGGAAAAGGGAAAGCAAAGAAAGTAAACATCACCAAGGAGGTTGAAAACCTCTCTTGTAAACATTGCAATAAAGAGGGCCATGAAGAGGATCAGTGTTAGCAATTGCATCTCGAAATGAAACCAAAGTGGATCAGAAAAGGGAAGCAAAAGGTTGCAGCAATAGCGAAACCGTTGGACCTAGGGTCAAATTTAGGCGATTAGACATAGATCACAACATTGGTTGTGACTGGTGTTAGCACCTCATATTGTCTCTTTCTGACTATACATTTTTTTATAATGTCACCCTTCTCAACCCATATTTGAAAGTCCTTGATAGTGTTTTGACTCAATTATTACAAAGGTATGCAATGATTCTTCTCATCACTATATGTTTAATTATTTAACATATAATCACGTTGTCTTCATAGTTAATCTTTGAATTGATTAGTTGCTGAATAATTAAAGAATGATGTGCAGCCCGTGTTGCTGAAACTGCCTGGAGTTGGCGAGACTATTTTTGTAGTTGCTGAACAGCAAGAATGGCACGCAAATCTCGAAGCTGAAACAGTTGAGATTTGCGTTCCAAATTTGACAGCAACAGAGGAACCAGATTGATCACCAAGGAAGCTGTTACAGTGGATGTAATGTCCGTAATCTAAAGATAGTATTATTGTAATAGCATTTTGTTGATGGGAAACCGATTTCCCTATTTTTGTATAATGGGTTGAAATAGAGTTTATAATGTAAATCTTTTGAAATAGATGTCTCCTCTTTAAAAAGAGGAGACATATGCATTAGAGGGGGGATGAACAGACTGTAGAAAAGGCTCAGTTGAAGGAACAAGACTAGAATATTTTCTTTCTGTAACATCACATATTGATGGATGAATAAAACTCTTGTTCTGAACATCTTTCTCTAGTTCTCATCTCCTAGGGAATCTTGTGAGAAGGACAGGGCCCACCTTCATCACAAGATTCACCCATTATATTTGTGCAATGTGTCAAGTGTGATTTTTGTTCATACATTGTTAACAAGTACTGTTTTCTGGATATTGTTTTACCTTTGCTGAAACTCTGTCCCTTTCTTAATCAATTGTTGCATTAGTCAAAGTTATTTCATGAGTGTCTCACCAATGACTAAGTTTACAGAGTGAATTGGTGAGCTAGATAAACAGAGGCAGGTGCTGAAGATTCCTGCTCTGGGGATAGGGTCCTGATTCTCTGTTACAGCATAGCCATTGTTTTCCTTTGCAGATTTATTTCTTTTTGTTGAATTATTCCTTGAATGAAATTAAGCATTCCCTGATAGATATCTGCAATAGAGTATAATTGCTATAATACAGAGTGGAGCTTCATTTGTTAAAGTAAGGTGTACTACAGCTTTTAGTGCTTTTAAGATTGAGTACATATAGTACGTAGTTTCCTTTGAAATAATCAGACTTCCCTGGGTTGACAATTTATGTAGCACTTTAATCAGCAATTAAAGTGACCAACATTTTGGTGCCATTGCCGGGGAAGGCGACCGTACATTTTAAGAGCATTAATGATTTTCTTTTAGAAGTATAGGATGCATTAGAGGATGCAAGAAAACTAATCCTACAGGTGGCAAGGGAAAAGGTAGAGGAGGAAGGAAAAATTTCATTGATGACATTATTTTAAAAGCTGAAACCTCTCAGAGACCACAGACTCAACACTCTCTCCAAACGGACTACGAAACGGAGGAAGTAGTGGGACCTGAAAGGGCCAAAGAGACAATAGAACAAACTAAGGAGTTAGTGGAAGACATTGAAGAACCAATAGAAGATATTGAAGTTGAGGAACTAGCTCAGAACATTGAAAGCCCAACAGAAAGTGCTGAAGACTGGGCAAGTGTAATAGGGGAACAACCAATGGACAGAAACAATGAAGGACTCTTTGGTAGGGGACGAAGAGAAGGAAGAGGAGAGAATTGTCTCTCCACCTTGGAATTACCTATTGAGGATCTTCCTAGAGGGGCAACTCCTATGAAGAACATCCCACTCTCAGCCCTACCTAACTTCCATGGTTTATCATCTGAAGACCCTGATGAATTTCTGTTTGAGTTTGATATATTATGTAGAAGTTATGATTATGTTACTAATCCTCAAAAGTTAAAGTTATTTCCAGCAACATTAAAAGGAAATGCACTAAGATGGTTCATGAGCCTGGGAGGACATGTGATCACAACATGGGAGCAGATGAAGGAGAAGTTTCTGGCCAAATATCAAGACTATTGCTGGACAAGAGAAAGAAAGGAGGAACTATTTAAGATGGTTCAGAAGGAGGACGAAAATCTAGAGGATTTCATGGAGAGATTACAATATAATTTGCAGAGATCTGATCACCCTAATATGAGTAAGGATATTCTTAAGACAATACTGTTGAAAGGGGTATGGGATGACTGTTTAGACATGTTGAATATGCTTGGTAAAGTGGATATATCTAAGGAATCATATGATGAGATTTTCAACCTCTGTAAGAGATGTTCAAGAGGAGCAGTAAACAGGCCAAAAAGCAGGGATAGTACATATTCAAGAGTCCAGAAATCAGCCAGTGGGGGAGCAACAAGAGCCGAAATGGGTAATTTACTTGAAGAATTTAAAACTAAAATATTAAGCTCTTTTGCTTCACAAATTGATACCTTAGAGGTTAAAAAGAAGCAGGCAGAGACAAAAGCTGCTTTAGCCATTTTCTACCCTAAATGTAGAGAAAACATCCACTAAGGGAATGCCCACTGGACAAGGTACCAATTTGCAGCATTTGTGAGAAGGACCATGAGTCTCAACAATGCCCTTCTTTACCAGGAATAAAAGCAACACTGCAACCAACTGAAGAAGAAGATGAAGTAGTTTATTTGCTGACACAGAGGAGGCCATGACAACCACGAGGACAAGGTACAAATTCTAATATTCCGTTTAATCGTTGGAATAATTATCCTTCTTTTCAAGCAAATTACCCGCCCTTCGATCAAATGCAATACCCACCCTTCAACCAAATGAACTTCCCACCCATGCAGCAAGCAAACCCTCCCTTTATGGATCCTACAATGTGGAATCCCTGGTCTCTACAACGATCTTATTTTAATCATTGGAACCTAGGCTGGACAGCTCAGCAAATCCCATTTCCAAACCAATTCCCTCAGTATCAACAATCTCTCTCTCTGCCATCAAATGCTCCACCAAATAACCAGACAATGAGACCCCAACTGCCTATACAACCAAACCCCAATCCTAATAATAATAATAACAAAGATGTGCAAGTCATTGATATTCAAAACCAACCTATTTTCCCAGTGCAATGTAATGACATTCATTTGCGGTTTGGGAGAATAGTCGAGCCTATTATTGATGATATTACTTCTATTGACTCTAATAAAGAAGAGATAGAAAAAGATAAATCATCCAGTAAGGGTGTTGAAATAGTCGAGCCACCCTTTAATAAAACTGCTGAAACAGTAGAACCACCATTCCTTGAGCGTTTAGCTCTCACTAAGACACCTGAGCCAATTGCTTTTAACCTTCTAGGGGAATTGCAGAATCTGTATGTTAAAATTCCACTCTTGCAAGCACTTAGAGATGTACCAATTTATGCTAGAACTGTTAGAGACATTTGCATCAAGAAACTTGGAAGAAAAGCTAAAGATCCCCTTACAGTTCATGTGATGGGTGATCTAGCTGCTTTAATGACGAGAAAAACCCCTCCTATAAAATATGGTGATCCTGGTCATCCTACAGTTACAGTACAAGTTGGAAAAATTTTTGTTTCCAGAGTTCTGGTAGACTTAGGTGCTGCCATAAATATTATGACCCTTGAAACTGCACAGTTATTATAGCTGAAGAATGTAATTAGAGAGACACCAACTATCCTAGAGCTAGCTGATCGTTCCATCATCAAACCAGAAGGGGTTATTGAAGACCTAATCATTTCAGTCGAATCTTGGAACTACCCAGCTGACTTTGTTGTGGTACAAACTAAAAAAAAGTTGGGGGGGCATCCACTGATTTTGGGGAGACCCTGGATGGCTACAATAGATGCCTTCATCAGCTGTAGATCAGGCTCAATGACAATTTCTAATGGAAGTGAAACTAAGCAGCTCACTCCCTACCCTCATGTTACACCTATGATTAACAATGATAATTCTGTATGGTTGGACTATGAGGTTGATGATACCCAACCCATTTTAACTATTGTACAAGCCTTAACTTTTAAAGACACCACTGAGGATGAACCAATTAGTAACTTTATTTCTGAACCCTCCTCAGTTACCTCTGAAACATATGATCAATTAACTGCAATTTTGGAACCTGAATCACAACAAAACCTTAAATATGAAAATTTATCTCAAACATCAACGGATATCTCCTCTAAGAGTATAACAATAGAAATTGAGCTTGACAAAACATTGAATATAAACCCTAACTTGACAGATGCTGAAACACAACAATTAATGAAGTTACTTCGTGAAATAAGGAAGCATTCGCATGGGACTACACAAATATGAAGGGGATCTCTCCTAAATTATGTACTCATCGTATCTATATTAAGGAAGGGTCTCGACCAGTCTGTCAACCCCAGCGACGGATGAACCCCAATTTGAGGGAAATTGTTAAAGAAGAACTTCAAAAATTGCTTAATGGGTTCATATACCCCATATCTGACAGTGAATGGGTTTCTCCATTAGGAATAGTACCTAAGAAAAATGGGAAATGGAGAGTGTGTGTGGATTATAGAGCTCTAAACAAAGCTACTCAAAAGGATCATTTCCCCTTACCATTTATTGATCAGGTGCTAGATAGTTTGTCAGGAAAGAGATTCTTTTCCTTTTTAGATGGTTTTAGTGGATATAACCTAATCAAAATTGCACCCCAAGACCAAGACAAGACCACTTTTACTAGTCCATGGGGAACTTTTGCCTATAGAGTTCTTCCATTTGGACTATGTAATGCTCCAACAACATTTCAACAAGCAGTGATAGGAATATTTTTTGACATGCTTAATGACTCCTTGGAGATATTTATGGATGACTTTACTCCTTATGGTGTGACTTTTGAAGATGCATTACAAAACCTTGAGAAAGTACTTAAAAATTGTATAGAAGCTCATCTTTCTTTAAGTACTGAAAAATGTCATATGATGATGAATGAAGGAATAGTATTGGGACACTTCATTTCATTCCTAGGGATTCAAGTTGATCCATCTAAAATACAGGTAATTCAGACTCTTCCTATCCCCAAAACACAAACTGATGTAAGAAGTTTTCTAGGACATGCTGGATATTACAGAAGGTCCATCAATTTTTTTTCTAAAATAGCTTCTACTTTGTTTGTGTTACTCACAAAAAATGTTGAATTCAAGTGGACTGATGATTGACAAAAAGCATTTGATGAACTTAAGCATCAGTTGTCTACAACTCCTATTTTAAGAGGACCTGATTGGGCACTGCCCTTTCATATATCCTCTGATGCTTTAGATACGACAATTGGAGCTATCTTGGTTCAAGAAGAAAAAAATATTCCTTATGCTATTTATTTTATTAGTAAGAATATGACCCCTACTGAACTTAACTACACAGTTACCGAAAAGGAAATTTTAGCAGTCATTTATGCTATTAATAAGTTTCGACATTATATTACTAGTTACCCAACTGTTGTTCATACTGATCACTCGGCCATTAAGTATTTAATGAATAAATCTGTTACAAATGCCTGAGTTACCAGATGGTTATTATTACTACAAGAATTTGATATTACAATTGTAGATCAACCAGGTAAAGAAAACATAGTTGCTGATTTCCTTTCTCGGATAAAAAATGATGATAATACTCCAGTAGATGATTCCTTTCCCGATGAATACTTATTTGCAGTATCTACTCACTCACCTTGGTATGCAGACATTGCAATTATTTAGTTGCAGGAAAGCTACCATCACACCTGTCACACAGAGAAAAAAGAAAAATCATCCAACAAAGTGCTCGGTACAGCTGGATAAGCGGGTGCCTTTTTCACATTGGACTGGATCAGGAAATTCGGAGATGCATTAGAGAAGATGAGGTTTATGATATATTGAAGGCTTGTCATGATGGCCCTTGTGGAGGGCATTTTGCTGATAAGAGAACAACACATAAAGTTCTCAGAATGGGTTACTATTGGCCCTTACTTTTCAAGGATGCAAAGAAATATGTTAGGGCTTGTGATAGCTGTCAGAGAATGGGCCAACCTAATCATAGAGATGAAATGCCACTGAACCCCCAGGTAATACTTGAACCCTTTGAAAGATGGGCTCTAGATTTTATAGGACCCGTCGACCCTCCATCCAACCAAAGAGTTTACATATTGGTTTGCATAGATTATATGACTAAATGGGTGGAAGCTTAGGCACTCATTAGAGCTAATGAAGAATATGTTTTAACTTTTCTATTTGAAGAAATCTTTGTTAGGTTTGGAGTGCCTAGAGAACTAGTCATAGATGGAGGACCTCCTTTCAACTCCCATGGCTTTAAAGATACACTTCAGAAATATCATATTAATCATAAAATGACTACACCTTATCACCCCGAAGCCAATGGGCAAGTGGAAAGTACAAATAAAGTCATAGAAGCCATTTTACAAAGACAGTAAAGGAGAATAGAAAGGACTGGTTTCAAAGGTTGCCTGAAGCATTATGGGCTTACAGAACTACCTGGAGGAACACTACAGGTTTTTCACCTTATGAATTAGTTTATGGTAAAAATGTTGTTTTTCCTATGGAATTTGAAATTAAAACCTTAATAATTGCTTTGACTAATGCACAGACAGCTAGGTTGCAGTAGCTTCAGGAATTGGATGAAAAGAGGTTGGATGCCATCCATCAAACAACTATGATACAACAGCAGAGAACCAGGTGGCATGATAAAACCATTAAGCATAAGCAGTTCCAAAAAGGTAATTAGGCTCTATTGCATGACTCCCATTTTGAAAATTTTTAAGGAAAATTAAGAACAAGGTGGTTGGGACCTTATGAAGTAGATAATGTTTTTCCAAATGGAACAGTCAGGCTCCTAAAAATTGATGATTCTAGAACACCATTATTAGTGAATGGGTATCGACTCTGTTTGTACCAGTAACCTATTTCTAAAGAGGATTTCCAGGCCACTTGCATGGCAGATACACATTATGTTTTTCTGGGGGAGTCTGCTACCCCTCATTGCACCTAGTTTTTCTATTATATATTTTTATTAGATTAGATTTTTGAACTAATAATCCCTGTCAAGGGTTGCCATGTTACAATTCATTATTTTGCAGATTTTAGATTCGGAGGCTGGCTGAAAAGAACAATTCCATTGCAAGAAGGATCAGGTTTCGACTTGGGAAACATTGCCATTTCACTTCAAGTCATAATACATTCCCTCACACTACCCTTCAGCAACATTTTCCTATTTTTCCTTAAACAACAAAATTTTTCCTGTTACTGAAACACCATTTTTCCCGTTGCTGAAACACCATTATTCCCGTTGCTTAAACACCAACTTTTCCCCATTTTCTTCGTTTCTAAAACACCAACCTTTTCCATTTTTCCCTAAGAAGCATCAATTTTCCCATATTTCCCGAGATTGAGGCATCAATTTCTCTCAAAAACGACCAATACATATCACTTTTCATTGAGAGAATCAGCCATTCATCTTGATAATTGTGTTCCTTTACTATTACCTCCTGTGAATAGAGAAAGCCTTTCATATAAATACCATCATATCTTACAAACCTTTTTGTAACCATTGGTGATCTATTAACGACAAGATTATATTTTCCGCACAACAATCGAAGGTAAAACATGAGGTATGCGTGTTTATGTGTAAATATTAAACTGTAGTTAATGAGAAGATTCCGATATGATTATCGAAATCGTCATACATTCAAACTCATCATTTTAGCTGTAGTTTGGGGGGGAATACCAAAATATTGCAATCATTCCATGATATGCCAATCACTGTCATTTTTTTTTATCACGACCACCCCATTTTTATCTTATTATGTCATAACCTCATTTGCAATATCTTACTCTGTTTCGGCTGTGGTAACTCGGCTCTGTACTGTGCATTTTACTGAACTAGTAACTATGGGAGGTAACGTTGTTTGACATGAACCTGGCTCAACAGCTCTATTGGAACTACACTGGGAAGCATATCAAATTTTTCTGCAAGCAGGCTGGGTGGATTAGTTCCAAAGGCTCCAAAGATTTGACTCTCAACAAGTCCTGGAATTCGCACGAAATTTAAAGGATACTCTACGGTTCAAGGAGTGCGAATTCCAATAACAGAGGAGGATATAGCACAGGTTTCAGGATTACCAACCGATGGAATTCATTGGTTCAGTCAAAAACACCTCACTCTGAATGCACAACAATATTTTATTCTACCAGGAGAGCGAGTCGAACCTAAAGGCAGGGGTGTTGCACTTCATTCATTACCATCTCCATGGCTGAAGGTCGCAAAGTTTGTCAAGCACTACTTCACCTGTGAGGGATGTTACCAGGTAGTGTACCAGCACGACTTTGTGTTGTTGAATCATTTAAGACATGGTCGTTTATTAAATATGCCATACTATCTGCTAGGGTGTCTAAAGAATATGTCACATTATTCCGTGAATGCAAAGCACCCACTCCTCTCCTTCACTCACCATCGCTTGGTTCAACTCCTAATCCAGAGGGGATTTGCCTTGCAGAATCCTCCTCCCCTTAAAAACCCACCCCAGGAAGCTGCTGAAATCCCTCAACCGGGAGCAGAAAATCTCCAGGGAGCTGTTGAAATTCCGCAACCAGCAGCTAACCACTCTCAGGAAACTGCCAAAATTTCTCAACCAATAGCCGAAACACCCCAATTGGACGGTGAAAACCCTCAACAGACCCCTGAAATCTCTCAGCAAATTGAAAATCATTCCATACAATAGCCTGGGAGTATTTTGGAATCCTCAGAAGTTTTACCACCTGCACCAGTCAATCCAATTGATCTCTCCTCTGTATCTACCCCATCCCTTAACGTAGCCGAATCATCCACTCCCACCGTCCATATCCCCAGTGATGACTTGGATGATAATATTCCCATTATTAATCTCAAAAGGAAAAGACAAGAAAAGGCTACATACCCACTAAAGAGAACAACGAGGGCTTCAATTAAAGGGGATACTGTTACTGATAATCCCCCTACCCTAAGGAGAAATGTTCGTAAGAGAAAAACCATTGTGTTTCCTGCCTTCCTACCTCGAAGACGAACAAGGACCTCTTCTGAAACAACAATCGAGACCATCATCCCAGATTCCCCACCCATTATCTTAAAACCCCATACCCCACCACACCCCCAATCTTTACCTTCCTCACCCTCAGGTACCGAAATGTAAGTTTCTCAAGAATTTGTGACATCATTCCTTTCAAAAGACACAACTGCTCCACAAGAACCAGTTGTTGATTTATGAAAAGTAGACACCCAAGATGATGTACGACATGTAGCTCCTCCACAAGAACCAACTACTTACCTAACAGGTGTTACACAAGAACCATCTGTTGAAGAACAAAAGATAGACGACCTAGATGCAGCTGTTACACAAGAACTAGCTACTGAGTCAACATGTGTGACACAAGAACCACCTATCAAGGAACAAAATATAGACGACCTAGAGGTAGCTGTTACACAAGGACCAACTACTAGTCCAGCAGGTGTTACATAAGAACCACCTGCTGATGATCATGAACAAGAAACGGACCAAGACATAGCTGCTACTAACTCAGCAGTTGACACACAAGAACCACCTACTCAGGATGAAAATGATGAACCTGCCACCAAAAAACGACCCTCTCATCCAGAGACTGCAACTACTACAGAAGGCCCTATCACTTTAGCATCCCTTCAACAAGAAAATGAGTTTTTGAAATCTGAGATTGAGGTTTATAAGCACGAATTAATGATGGCAAGGGAAGCTTATGAAAAAGAACTCAATCTGTATACTTTAGCTCATATAGCAGTTGCAGCCGAGAAAAGTGCAGAAAAGGATTGATATAATGAATACATGTGCAACGAATGTGTTGATCTCTATTCTCGAGTTGGTTATAAGATAATCGAAATCCCATTGCCTGGATCCACTTTTACAAATACTCCTGTCATAGTTAAGAAAGAACGGCCTGCTGTTACACAAGAACCAGAAGAAATGAAACCACAAGTACCTTGGCCTACCCCAGTTGTTAAAGATGAAAAAACAGCACCAAAGTCTTCCAAGACCATGTTTACTCAAACAGAACCTCGGTGTGCAAGGACTATCTTCACTCAAACTTCAAGTTTTTAAGAACTGAGGGATACATGGAAGAAAGAGTATGCCCTGGCACAAGAAAAGGCATTACAAGAACATAAATCATTATGGCTAAATCATGTATATAGAAATTGGGAAGTCTTGGAACACTCTCGTGCACAACATAAGGAGAATAAAGAATTGAAAACTAGACTGTCTCTTATCTTTGAGTTAGTTCAAAGATTATTGGCCACCAGAAAACCATCCTTTAACTATTCTGTGTTTTTAAGAGAACACTTAGCGTTCCTCCAAGTGAAAGCGATAAGAGATGGATGACCCCACGAGGTGTCTACACCTCAACAGTTTATTCAGACTTTTGCAGAAGCATCAATTAGCGAATAGAATTTGTTATGTGAACTCTATCTTCATAATGAGGCCATGCCTGAAGATAGGAAGCTTAATTTAATTCCTCTTCTTGGTGACATTTAGATCAGAGCCTTCGTTTCTTTCCTGGCTAATCAACTTACCTGGAAAAATGCTTTCATGTCAGTAACACACAATGAAGAGAACTACCTTCTTTGGATCCGAGCTAAGCCTCAGAATGCTGATGTTTTTATTGCTCAACATCGATGGGTTTTACAAGAGCCAGGAATGACTGAGCATATCAGAAAACTATAGGCAACAGTCTTAAAGGACTGCCGACATTATGTTAATACTAAGGGAACTTTGGCCATACAAGCAAACAATCTATTCTGGGAACATTGCCCTAAAGAGAGAAGGGAATACCATCACTTTAACCCACTTAATCTTCAGGCAGCAATTTCACGAATACCTAACTATGTTAAATGTATTCAGCAGTGTGCCAAGAATTGGTTGGGTTATCATTTTCACTTCCCTCTTCTTTGGCTCCCAGCACAGCAATACAACGCTGACTTCAGGTTACCCAAAAAGGAGGAGCTTGCAGCATGGCAAAAAGTTTAGAATGCCTAGGGTTTCAGAGACATGGTTGACAACACCTTTTATAATTACTGTATAAGCAATTTGCACTGTACATCCCAGTACTCCGACTCAGACTCAGAGTAAAAGTTCCATGGGGACATGCAACCCTTTCAGTTGGGGGGGATCTTAGGACCTCATATTGTCTCTTTTTGACTATACATTTTGTCATAATGTCACCCTTTTCAACCCATATTTGAAAGTCCTTGTTAGTGTTTTGACTCAATTATTCCGAAGGTATGTAGTGATTTTTCTCATCACTATATGTTTAATTATTTAACATATAATCACACTGTCTTCATAGTTAATATTTGAATTGATTAGTTGTTGAATAATTAAAGAATGATGTACAACCCACGTTGCTGAAACTGCTTGGAGTTGGCAGGACTATTTTTGCAGTTGCTGAAACAGCAAGAACACCACACAAATCTCGAAGCTGAAACATTTGAGATTTACGTTCCAAATTTGACAGCAACAGAGGAACCAGATCGATCACCGAGGAAGCTGTTACAGTGGATGTAATGTCCGTAATCTAAAGACAATATTATTGTAACAACATTTTGTTGATGGGAAACAGATTTCCCTATTTTTGTATAATGGGTTGAAATAGAGTCTATAATGTAAATCTTATGAAATAGATGTCTCCTCTTTAGAAAGAGGAGACATCTACATTAGAGGGGGGATGAACAGACTGCAAAAAAGGCTTAGTTGAAGTAACAGGACTAGAATCTTTTCTTTCTATAACATGACATATTGATGGATGAATAAACTCTTGTTTTGAACATCTTTCTCTAGTTCTCATCTCCTGGGGAATCTTGTGAGAAGGACAGGGCCCACCTTCATCACAAGATTCACGCATTATATTTCTGCAGCGTGTCAAGTGTGATTTTTGTTCATACCTTGTTAATAAGTACTGTTTTCTGGATATTGTTTTACCTTTGCTGAAACTATGTCCCTTTCTTAATCGATTGTTGCATTAGTCAAAGTTATTTCATGAGTGTCTCACTGGTGACTAAGTTTACAGAGTGAACTGGCGAGCGAGATAAACAGAGGCAGGTGCTGAAGGTTCCCACTCTGGGGATAGGGTCCTGATTCTCTGTTACAACATAGCCATTGTTTTCCTTTGCAGATTTATTTCTTTTTGTTGAATTATTCCTTGAATGAAATTAAGCATTCCCTGATAGATATCTACAATAGAGTATAATTGCTCTAACACAAAGTGGAGCTTCAGTTGTTAAAGTAAGGTGTACTACAACTTTTAGTGCTTTTAAGCTTGAGTACATATAGTATGTAGTTGCCTTTGAAATAATCAGACTTCCCTGGGTTGACAATTTATGTAGCACTTTAATCAGCAATTAAAGTGACCAACAACTAGTAAAGCTGTTGAAGGTAATGATTCTAATAGTTCTAGACGCAAGTTATTTCATATAAGGGTTGTTATGGAACATGCAAATATCGACACATTGTTAGATAGTGGATCTCAAGCTAACCCAATTTTAGAAAAAGTGGTTAAGTAATTGGGATTGAAAGCCATAAAGCATCGTAAACCATATACTTTAATTTGGATGAGAGGAAGTCATAAATTACGAGTAACTGAGCAATGCATGTTACTGTTTGCAATAACTTCTCAATTTAAGGATAAGGTTATGTGTGATGCGGTAAAACTAGATACATGTGGGATGGTCTTGGGTATATTTATATGATAGAAAAGCAATCTTTTATAGGGAACATAATCAATAACACATGTTCAAAAAAGGAATTGAGTATGTTGTACATTCTCATCACACAAAAGTAGATAAATCTCTTTTTACAATTGAGTAGTTAAAACAAGCAGTTTATGCTAGTAAAGATGTTGTGGTATAATCTAAAGAATCTAAGCAATATATTAGTAAAGTTAATTACAAACAGATGGACATGCTTAAGGGATCTAAAATTGTACATCAACAAGAGTTGTAGCATGATAAGTCAAGTTTTGTTTCAACTATGAAAGGAAAGTAGGGTATGGTTTCAACTATGTCAATACTTTCAATGTTGTTAATGGGTTTATTACTGTTTAGTGGTGTCTAGATATTAGCAACAAATATGAATGTAGATGTGGGTGGAAAAGGACATGATATATTATGAAGTTTGTGTGTTTTGTAGAGGATTGCATGAATAAAGTGTATAGGTTCAAAACAAGGTGGAAAGGTACTGTCCAAGTGGGAAAATGGAACCCACATTTGTTTTATGGAAATTAAGCCTTTGGGTGGTCCAAAAGGTCTCAACGGGGAGGAAATGATCCAAAATTGATCAAGGATCTAAAAAGGCCTAAAAATCAAAGTTAATGGAATTGAGCGTAAGTAGAACCATTGTGTCGAGTTCGTAGAAATGATCCTAACACAACTTGAACAGGGGCATTTGACCTCTGAATGAATGAAGAATTTCTTGTGGAAGTTTGTGACAAACTAGTGTTTTACTGCTCAACACATGGCATTTACAGTCAACAGGTCAAGGTCAACTCCGGTTTTGGGTGCAGGTCTTCATTACATGGTGAAGGTAAAAGTCTCATAGCACAAACATATGGTTTATGAACACACACACACACACACACACACACATATATATATATATAGATATATAGATATATATGGTTTGTGTTATGAGACTTTTACCTTTACCATGTAATAAAGGATCTCCACCCAAACTGGGAGTTGACCTTGACCTATTGACTATAAAATGCCATGTGTTGAGCAGTAAACACTGGTTCGTGTATATATATATATATAATATATATAATATATATATATATATATTATATATATATATATATATATATATATATATATATATATATATATATATATATATATATATATATATATATATATATATATACGAACCTATGTTTTATTGCTCAACACATGGAATTTACAGTCAACAGGTCAAGGTCAACTCTAATTTGGGTGCAGATATAAATGATATAGATGACAAAGTCAACGTTTTTGACATGGAGCCACCGCTCCACCGTGACCGCAAAGGATTTTGCACCATTTTGAAACCACCATTCACATCTGACATGCTATATTTGATATGTGGTTGTAACGATTTATGCCACGTGTCGATAGTTTATGCCGCCATCATATTTATGTTATGTTTAAAAGGTTGGTTGCATAATATTGTATTTCATATATCACATTGGATTGCGCCAGGGTTTAATGTTTTATGGTGCGGTTCTAAACAATATGTTAATTATAGAGCAATATTTTTATATGGTTACAAAGGTGATATGTAATTTAATTCATTTTCTATATTTGGGTTAGCGACAAACACTATATATACATGTAATGTTATTCCATGCAGGAGGTAGAGAGGAATAAGAGTTGTGAGAAGAATTTTTGGAGCAGCTTTGGAAATTTGGAGGTAGAAATTTGTAGGTTTATTTCGGGAGTTGTAAGAGGTCTTTTTTAGTGCTGTCAATTACGTCAGATTCCAGAGGCTGAGCAAATTATAGCAAGACTAGTAAGAAATTACATTGATGTAACTTTGATATGTTGTATGGCGTTCGAAGTTTTATTAATATAAAAGGTATCCCCGTTGAAGACTGGGCCCGATGATGTAGGCTCTGAGATAGCTGAACTCCGTTATCAATTTCTTGTGTCATTTTCTTTCACACATGTTTGTTGTTCTATTATTTTGTTGCAACATTATTATTCAGTTCTCCATGCTTTATAGTTTATGTGATTAAGTGGTTTTCTAATACTTCATGCATTAAGTTGTTTTAGAAACATAAAAAAATCACAATTTTAATTAAAGATCTTTCTGGGGATTAGAGAAACTCCCACTGAGTCCAGATGGATTTTAAAATATCCAGATACAAAAATGTATCTAATATAATTTAGGGGTTCTTGGCATCCAAGAGGATATGATTCCCTATGACGATACTTTTGCACAACAACTAGAAGCAAAAGGCCTGATTTCATCTCGGGGGCTTATGCACAATAGAAAAATTCCATCTCTAGAAATTGGCCATTGGAAGTCTGCTATTGAAAATGCTCACCAAACATACATCTGACAGTTCTCGTCATTTTGGGTGGAAACTAGCCCATATTTTGGATGGGACCTTTGTGCATGAAACAATTAGACAATTATCATACCTTTGATATGATGACCCATAACATTTTCGGGCTCATATTTGCATCTATGATAGCAAAGCCTTCACCACCTGCAATTCGATCCAACAGTGATGACAAGGTTCTTGGTTGCCGGAACAATTTAAGCACCAACAATTTCAATCAATCCCATGCAATTTTTTTTTGTCAGAATTCTGACAGCGAATTTCTTGACCATCTAAAATTTTGATGACTTAGAAATTCGTTCGCATAATTTTGAGGATGTAGAAATATGCAGTCAAAATTCCAATGAATACAAAGGCTTTACACAAACAAATAAAAAAACATTACATTTTTATGGAATTTTACAACAGTATGGGCTATAACCGTCCAACTATGTCATCAGAATTTAGTCCTATGTAGTAGTGTTTAATAATTACGTTGAATTATATACATGTCAAATACTACTAGTGTTGTGATGATAGTTAATTTTGATGATAAGGTAAGTAAAATATTTTATACTAGTAAAATATTTACATGTATCTGAATAAATTTTCTGTTAAAACAATTAAATTAAATGATAAATTATGCCTAAATTTTTATGTGTATTCTAGAATTAATTTTTTACATATAGAAGTAGTTTCGATATCATTATCAAGAAAGAACAATTGGATACTTAGACTTATTTGATACATGAGATTAAGAACAATGCAAGTATGATTATTAGGCTGAATAATTTCAAGAATATGAGTTTAATTACTTAGTATATGCATGACATGTATAATTACACATAACTAGCTAATATATATGTTAGATTTTAGTGTATATTTGTACAATGAAAAATGTACTAACACATAATTATACTCTAAAAAATTAAGAATGGAATTTATTTTAGTAATGAGATAGAAAGGTATAAACAATTAATGATGAAAATAGATAGAATATTTGCTATTAAATATATATTTGAGTAGCAAGAACAAAGCCAATTGAAAGGTGCACATGTAGAGATTACGATATTATATTAGAACATTGATTAGCTTCATGGCTATGAATCACGTGGATATGTGAGATCATATCGTACAAGTATAAAATTAAATTGAAGGTAATAAAGTGTTATTTCCTTTTGAGAAGGAGTTAAAAACTTGACTCATTGAGAACTAGTATGAGTTACAGTAAATGGAAATGTCAACAACAAGGGAGGGATAACGAAACATGGAATAAATAAGTTAATTCTATACATTTAAAACCAATTCAATGTATTTTTGAGTTTTGGTTAAGACTCTTTGGTAGAGTAGAATATATTATTCTATGTTTTAGTAATTAAAGTAAGTAAATACCTTGGGAACTCCTGATTAATTTTTGATTTTTGTGAACTGAAATAAAGCGAAAACATATATTAAGAGAGATCAAATAGGCTTATAGTTTAGTATGACTCTGTTCAAGAGAATAATGTTTTTATACTGGAAGTAAAGTGTAATAGTATAATCATTATGTGTTAATGCACAAGTTATTATGAACATATCAAAAAGGTTTTAATGATTATAGTTCATACAATAGTGAAGTGGAATTAGAGGAATGTAAAAGTAGTACATAAACAATGCTCAAGTATGCTAACTATTAAATTATGGAATCAAACAACATAATTTCAAGTCACTAAACCTATTACAGGTGTGCCTATGATAATAAGAGTATGAGAGACTATAACTTATGAGAAATAAATCACAAGATAAAATTTAGAATTACATATACCATTCCAAAAAATAATAATCATTATTTAGAAAAGTACTTAATGAGGTAATAAAAAACTTATGATCTTCTTATACAAGAATGGACAAAGTACTATTAAACTCTGAGAAATTGAATATAATAAAAATTATTCATTCTATTAAAAGTGTGAATACAAGGAGATGTTCAATCCAAAAAATATAGTAGTTCCAGAACTATGAAAAGTAACGGGCTCTTAGTCTTAGTCTCATAAACAAAAATTCCAAACTACTCGCAAATAGATTCCAAACACCAAAACTCCAGAGTAAATTTTAAAGGAAGGAATTTTCCATACTACTTGCAAATAGATTCCAAACACCAAACTCCATAGTAAATTTTAAATTTTAAATGTAAATCCCTGGTTTTCTTCACTATTTTTATATTTAATAATAATTTAATTTTAAATTAGAAATTAATTAGTGTATTAGAACCCTTTAGGTGTGAGATACTAAAATGGTATATAAAACCCTTATTTGTAGAACAAAAAGTTCTCTGAACTGAATTATTTCATTGCTAAAATCTACATAAATATACATACTCTACCATCTATATTCTTCTAATAAATCTATAAACATAGCCATAAAAATTAAAAAACATATATATACCAATACACATCAATCCATGAAAACAACACGACAAAGATGAAATAACATCATTACTCCTGTGATTTATTATCTTTTCTTTGCCAAATGAGATGACTAGAAAACTAACACGACCATTTATTTGAAGTTTTCTAGTTTTCTTGTATGTAGCCAAACCATATTACAACATACATTTTCGGAAAGTATTGCATCTCCCAAATGAAAAAATATATGGAATAAGGTAAAGAATGTAGGAATTTTCTTACTAGCAAAAAAAAAAAAAAACATATTTGGTTAGTTATACTTAAAATTGTTATAAAGCGTAGTCCCACTTTAATTGTGCTTGATTTCTTGGTTGTTGATATCACAACCTGATATAAAGGAGATATGGTAAAAATATTTCACTCACTCTCAATTAGACATTTTATTTATTTATTTATTTATATCCATAAGAAATATGACATTTTTATATGAATTTTTAAAATTCTTTAAGTAATAAAAACAAAAAAAATTAAAGTTGATATAAAAATGATTTTCTTTCAGTTAAGATGGATCTATAATAGTAACTAAATAAATTGAATTAGAATAGCTATACTTTTACAATGACAGGAAGCCTTTTTTTTCAAAATTATGAGCATTAAAATCTTAGTTGGGAATTTATTTTCTCACACCTAAATAAATCACTTTTTTTCATAAGCTTGATAGAGCTACATCTTGTTATTTTTATAAAATAATATTAAAACAAAATTACGAACTTTAATACAATTTCTCATCAACTAAGAGTTTCTTTAAAAATCCACATTGTAGTTGCTATGGATTTATGTGTTTTTTTTTTTTTTGGTTCAAAATAAAAAACTCACTTTGTTAAAGTAAGTTTTAAGTATGTTTTTATAAAACCCAAGTAACAACTAAAGGTTTCTTCTGAAGCCAATATTATCCCATCATAAACCTGTCTCACACAAAATACATTTTATAGCATTCACCTTTAATTTTTTTATAGTATTCAGTGTTAATAACTATTAACTATTGATAAGTTGTAATATAGTATTCACCGTTAATAACTATTGATAAGATGCAATAGTCACAATTAACAACTATTGATAAAATAGGGCAGTGAAAATTTATGATAATAAACAACTATTGAAGAGTAGTTACATGTTATATGTGCCTTGACATGAAAGTGTAAACCTGTAGACTTTTATTGAATCCTTTTCTGGATTTAATTGGATAATGTAGGGATATATTTGAAAGTAATTTATTTTTGTCATTTATGAAAATAGTATGGTTATAGTTAGTTTATATATATATATATATATATTATATATATATAATATATTACCAGACTATTTTCATATATACATTAAATGAAGTTAGCGGATGTGTGGGTATGCATATGTTTCAGTGGCCAGTTTTCTCCATAAGAAATAATATAGGACTTGAAGTGCCTTCTTATGGAGTGTCAAGTAAATGTCAACAAACAAGTAGATTTTTATTCTCTATTTCAAAAGTTACTATAACCTATCTAGCTTAACCTCCATAATCTAATCATAATAAAGTACTCCTAAATTATAATACAACACCTCCAAATTTCAAACTCAACCTTCTATTTAAGGGATTCAATTTTATTTAAAATTTTTGAAGTTTTGAATAATTTCATATTGATCAATGTTCATATATAGTTCTACATGAACACTAAACACCTCCCTTCGTACAAAACATTAAATACTTTTCATTTTTTTTGTTTGAATTTTTGGGTAGGACTACATCATCATCATGTCTAATATAACACTCCATCGATTTCACATTAGGGAGTGCCTTAACAAATCACTAGATCACCATCTATCCAAATACTTTACAAAAATAAAATACATGCCCAAACATCCCACTACAAAATATTATATAATCTACATGTTGTCTATATATCGTTTTCTTTGAATAAATTTGCAGGTCAAAATAAAGAATATTAAATGTGTTGCAACAATGTACTTCATGCTTAATGAAAAGAAAGAGATATAAAAAATGAAAGCGTTCATTGTAGATACATGTTCCATACTGCATTAATACCCTCATCTATGTAGGGGCACCAAGGCTACATAGAAGTGGCGAATAAGAGTTTCACTGGATAGAGAACTGCGAGGATTTGGAAAGGAACTTGCTTTCAAATGGTGAACATACTATGCTGTTCAAAAATGGAAAAATAAAATTTAAGTGAGAAAGTAAGGTGGTAGAGAGTTAGGTTTAAATCTAGAGAAATTGTGCACATCAAAGAAAAAGACAAAATTTTGAAGTATAGTTTTATTCACTTTGACTAATGTTAAAGATATTTTAAAATAGAGTTTTTAAACAAGAATCACACCCCACTGTTATAAAATAGATTCAAGCCAGGCACCCTCCAAATATGATATCATCATATAATAAGCCCAACAATCCACACCCCACTATCATCTCCTTAGCGCACACAGATGATCATCCCCCATTGATATTTCAATGTAGTTGGTATTTGCAAACGCCATCGTAGAGACACACCCATCTACATGTAGATATTGTTTTTTTCTTCAAATCAAATATTATTTTGCAGAACAATCAATCTTGAAACAATTTTAAAAAGTTTTACATTAAAATGCATCCCTTGTTCTCATAGAAAAGGAATAGAAGAGGAGTGTTAAATTTCCTATTTGATTTGATTTGGAAGAATATCCAAAACGAGGCTATTGCAACATGAATAACCTTAAGAAAAAAACAGTACACAGTCTTCCTCAACATTGTACATAGGTGCTTTCATTAAAACTTCCATACACATATATTACATTTCCATGCTTTGCACAAGTTCAAACCCCTATCAATCTACCTAGATCCCTTGTTGAATTTCATTGATGTCTGTCAGCTTCCAAATATCATCTTCCCATAAAGACCCGTGGAAGACCTCAGCAACAACCTCATTATATGCGGTATTCTCAGAAAGAACTTGAGAAGAAATGGTGGCCATTACATCACCATAATAATATGGAAACTGGTTCAGCCCCATGGTCAAATCATCGACAGAGTCAAGAAAAAAATTGAAATTGAACTCCTCGAGAACATTTGCATTTCCACAAGCTTGCAAGTCCCCAATGTCTAAACCATCCCTAGTGGAAGAAGTTGAGTCTGCATGCTTTGATATTGCGCCCATTTCATCTTCTTCTGATGATTTCATAATGCCAAAATCTCTACAATGCTCATTCTCGCTTGGTTGGGCCTCGTAGGAAAATCCATCCTCATTTATGTAGTTATCCATCTTGTTGATTCTTTCAAGAAGTGTCATGAGGTCAGCGTCTTGTGCGAGCAATGGTGAGTGTGACCCCTCATAGATATTTTTATGGATTCTATTTACCCTTGATTTCTCTCAGATCTATTCGAGGATTCCCAGTGAACACTAGTTTGTGTGGATGAATCAAGGTATTCTAAACCTATCACACTATCTCATGGAATCTCATTAGAGAATTTTAACTAACTAGTACCAGTTTTTAATCTGATGGTAGAGGCTATTTCCATCATCTAACACCTAAATCAAAGACACACAAAGGGATAGGTGGCATGGGAGGGGAGTTCTTCTCAACGGGAAATTCCTTACGGTGTAAAAATTAATGATGAAAATAAACCTAGGCTCTACTATTAAATATATATATGAGAAGTGTAATGTCAAATTGAATATAATAAAGTGCTATGTCCTTTTGGGAAGAAGTAAAAGCTTGACTCATTGCGAACTGATATGAGTTACAGTAAATGGAAATGTCAACAAGAAAGGAGTAAGGAAACATGGAATAAACAAGTTCATTCCATACATTTAAAATCAGTTCAATCTATTTCTAAGTTTGGTTAAGACTCTTTGGTAGACTATAATCTAGTATTATAAGCTTTAGTAATTAAAGTAAGCAGATACCTTAGGAATTCCTCATTAATTTATTTTTTTGAAGTGGAATAAAGGGGACACACACGCACACACACTCTAACACCCCCCATTGTAATTAAAATAATTAGTCGTTTTATGGTTATGATTACTCGTGACTTTACAACGATGGAACAAACTTATTGCAATTAGGAAAGGATGTTTAAAATTAATAAATAAAGTTGCTGGTTTTCTTTCTGGAAATCATGTTGGCTAACACCAGAGTAGATGAAACTTGCCAGAATTTGAGAAGAATTAGATTCACTTTGATTTTCCTAAATTTAAAAAAAATATGGATATATATACGTTATCTCGATGGGAGATAAAGACCAAGGATAAAAGCGCTACAAGGAGAAAATCAATATTTTGCTTTTAGGAAAAAGGAATTGAGAAGCCTAGGCTAAGGGGAAACAAATCCCTAGAAGGAAGGATGTTGCCAAGGAAAAATTTGTGAGTAGGATAATGTTAAATAGACATTATCAAGGCTCAGTAGAGGTTACTGAGGCCTAGCAAGTTATCATAGCTCGGGGGTAATCATAGGTGATTCAAGGTTGGGAGGTTTGGTGCTGCAAGCCATAGATTTCCTGCATAAGAGTACTAGTCAGATGATCTTGTACCCAATGAAAATATCAATAATATTCATAATGATGTAGTATGGAAGAGTAAATGCATGGACTAGAATTATGGTAGATTTTGGTTATGTTCTGGTTTTAAAAGGCATAGATAGAAAAATGTGTGAAAAATATTGCTGAATCTCTCATGAAGTTGTTACTTTATTCTTGATATATGGATAATATTATGCAGTAGGAGAGTTAGATAATTAATATCGAATTATGTCTCGAGCTAACAATTACTTACAGGTATATGTGATACATGTCAATTCATGATCTTTCTAAATGTATGATGCATGTCAATCACAACTTTACTATATGCATGATGTAAGAAAATTATGTGCAAGGAATCTAATAAAAATGGTTTTATAGAAATTCATGCATGTCATACATATGTAGAGATAATGAAGGAAATAAGTAAGTGAATCTTCTTACTATTATGCATGCATGATTTCAAGAAATTTTATTATAGTGCAACCTGAGTACATGCATGTCAATATTGTTAGATGAAATAAGGAGATCTATATGTCGAAAAAAAAAACATGTGCTACATTCGAAAGAATTCCATAGATGCATGCAACCATATAGGCAATGATAAATCTAGAAAAACGAGTAGCAACATATATTCATCAGAAATAACAAATAAACACATACAGCATGCACAACTGAGAATGTCTAGGAAAACCATACTATCTTCTATTGATGCATACGTGGAAGAGAATTGTGTGGAACCTAGTGTGCACTTCAAATAAGAAAACTATGCATACCAGTGATGAAATTACTTTAAAATAGTATCGATACAAACTGGGCTAGGAAAAACAATCGTTTATGGTGTAATTTAGTGAGTAATGAACAAATTTTACACCAAAAGGAAATACAATTGTGATAAATAGCTGGAGGATTATGATAAAGTTCATGACTAGAAACAAAATAAAGAGCGCAGTACGGAAATCGGAAATATTAGTTGAGATAAGAGAATTCTAGAGATATTATAAACTAGTACCCTGCCCCAAGGCCTAGGTCCAAGAATACAAATTTCATTCCGTCTTTCTCAGAGATCGAAATACAGGAATAATATAGAGAAAGTTTACAAACGACCCAGATCAAAATACATGAATTATATAGATAAAATTTACAAGCGGTCCATTGTAAATAGTATAGAATACTAAGCCACATTTGAACAGTCCCATACCTCTGTCTCATTAAGTCAACAAAGAAATAGAAAAAGTAAATCAATAATTCATAGTTGTGAACAAGAGTTTCTATTCCAGCCAAAATTCAACAAAATAAAATATAGCCCATGTGGCTAGTACGGGGGCGACGGGAAACATAATACATTTTACTAGATTCTCAGAGCAATAAATCAGTCATAGACTAAGACTGTAGGCCAAACTTAGTTCTTGCATAAATAACAGTAATCACAAGTAAACATTCCTCTAGCATCGCCCAAGCCTACGAACAAGAAGGGATCGACGGAAAACTAGGAGACTCAAATCTGCTAGGTCCCTATACTACTAGTGTAACCCCCTTATTATATTTTTGTGCCCATGTAGTCCCCATATTGTTATTATTGTGCTCCATAGAAGCCCACTATTTTTATTATTGTGCCTTCACATTATTATTGTTATGTCGGCTTTGATTATATTATGACCCCTTTGACTCTTATAAATAGAAAGGAGGTCTTGTCATTTGTATCATCCAAGAATTGTTCATTTGTGTAATGTAAAGGAGGTTTCCCCCTCGAAGAGGATTATTTATAAGGCATTTATCTATATTTTCTATCTTTTTGTGAGTTGGTTCCATAACATTTGGTATCAGAGATTTTGATTCTAGGGTTTCCGTGCTCCAACAGGTCATCATGGAATTTTTGCTATAACTTTTTTTTCTGTGACGTTTCAAAAGCAAAAAAAAAACCCATTTGTGGAGAAATCAACCTGAATGTCAGGTCCAAATTTTAGAGCTTGTATCGCTATATGTTCAGAGATATGATCTAAGGAAGTTAGGGTTTTGGAAAACTCCATAATTTCAACTAAAACAGGTCATCATGGGAATTTCGCTATAACTCTTTCACTACGAAGTTTCAAAAGCTAAAACAAAAACCCATTTGAGAAGAAATCGGTCTGAACCTCAACTCTGAATTTCAGATCCTGTCTCGCTATATTTTCAGAGGTATAGTCCGAGGAAGTTAGGGTTTTTGCAGATCCCTGAATTACATCTTAAATAGGTGACCTTGGGAAAATTGTCATAACTTTTTCACTGAGCATCAGATTGAGATCTCGTAAGAAGTTACAAAAAGAGGATGGATGGTAGTTTTTTTTTTGTATTAGATCTGAAGGTCAAAACAGTGACACGTGGCACGTCATACAAGTTCACTATTATGAAAAGGTGTATAATCAGGTCATCTTGGGAGATTGTGCATAACTCTTTCTTGGAGAATCCAATTTCGATCAGACTAGTGGCATTGGAAAAACGACACAGTGGACTACTGCAAGTCCCTAATTGAGAACTCGAAGATCTGAAATTAAAGAGTTACAGTCATTTCAATATCGAGCTCCTAAAATCAAGA
Source organism: Pinus taeda (assembly GCA_000404065.3). Taxonomy (NCBI): domain Eukaryota; kingdom Viridiplantae; phylum Streptophyta; class Pinopsida; order Pinales; family Pinaceae; genus Pinus; species Pinus taeda. The sequence goes on from APFE030075420.1 coordinate 39,032, forward strand.
AAAGGCGAGATGAGGAAGTTTGATGGCAAGGATCCGGTAGATTGGATACTACATATGGAGATATATTTTGATCTACATGGTGTACCATTGTTACCAAAGGTATTTATTGCATATTTTTATTTAGAACCCAATCAATTTTTATGGTATAAAGGGCTTTGTTCTCGTAAACCACTTGTCACATGGTCAATTTTCACAGAGGAAATGATAGCACATTATGAGGATACAAAGAGAAACACCTTCTTTAGCCAATTGATAAATCCCAAACAAAATTGTTCAATGGTAGATTACACTGAGGGCTTTCAAAAATTGAATATAAAGGAAAATGATATTCCAGAGAGGCAGAGGATTGATGTCTCCATAAGGACTTTAAAGGATAAGATTCAACATGAGGTTTGTCTTTGGGAACCTGATTCATTGGAGAAGGCATTCAAGTTGGCAGGAAAAGTGGAAAGAAAAATAATGGAAACAAGGAATTCTACCCCTCACAACTATAAACATGGAAGTGTTGTTTCTCTTAGCCTTCCACAACCTACAAGGGTGACACCACAACAATTGGAAGAAAAAAGAGAAAAAGGGCTTTATTACAATTGTGATAGAAAATGCATTAAAGGTCATACGTGTGCTGAGAAGAAATTATTTTACATAGATTATGAGGAGGAGGAAGAAAAGGATCAAGAAACATCAAAAGGAGAGGATATACACCAGGAACCAACCCCAGAGAAAGAAGAAATGAATCTGACCATATCCTGTAAAGCATTGGCAAGAATTACCACTCCTCAAACTCTCAATATAGAAGGACATATCAAGAAGAAAAAGGTTCAAGAAGTGAAATATCACATTGAGAAAGAGAAAATGAATCCAACCATATCCTGTAATGCATTGGTTGGAATTACCACTCCTCAAACTATCAAGATAGAATGACATATCAGGAAGAAAAATGTTCAAGAAGTGAAAGATCACATCGAGCATCAAGAAATGAATCTGACCATATCTTGTAAAGCACTGGAAGAAATTACCACTCCTAAAACTCTAAAGATAGAAGGACATATCAAGAATAAAAAGGTTCAAGCAGTGAAAGATCACATCAAGCATCAACAACAAGTTCTCCAACGTTTAAAGGATAACGCCACTTTGATCCAGAATCAAATGAAACAACAGATAGATCAACATCGCAGTGAAAAATGTTTTGACGTAGGTGATTGGGTATTTTTACAGCTACATCTCAAGCAAGCTATTTATGAGAAGGAAATGTTAGCAATACTACACGCACTTAAGAAATGGCAACCTTACCCAATGGGAAGACACTTTAAGGTAAAAATGGATCATGATAGTCTTAAATACTTTTTAGAGCAAATATTACCTTTAGAAGAATAGAAAAAATGGGTCACAAATATGTTGGGTTATGACTTTGACATCATCTATAGAAAAGGGAAGCAAAATTTTGTTGCATATGCATTCTCAAGAAAGGATGAGGATATGGAAGCATTGTTTTGTGCTATTTCTATTATCCAACCATATTGGATAAACGAAACAAGGGATGAATGGAAGAAGGACGAAGAAGTGTGGCCACTCATTCAAAAGTTGTAGAAGATCCCAATTCAAACAATATTGCCATAACTTGAAGAGGAAGGAAAAATCATATTGGAACCTGAAGCAGTCACAGAACCAAGAAATAAACATCTACGAAATAGATCAATTTCATAGTATCTCATCAAGTGGAAGAACTTACCCTTTGAATATTCCACATGGGAGGACACGAATTTATACAGAAGCATCAAGATCTACTCAAGCATTGAGGACACCGGTTTTTGAAGGAGAGGGGCATGTTAGGTCCCTATACTACTAGTGTAACCCCTTATTGTTATTAGTACAACCCCCTTATTATATTGTTGTGCCCATGTAGTCCACATATTGTTATTATTGTGCCCCATAGAAGCCCACTATTGTTATTATTGTGCCCTTAAATTATTATTGTTATGTCAACTTTGATCATATTATGACCCCTTAGACTCCTATAAATAGAAAGGAGATCTTGTCATTTGTATCATCCAAGAATTGTTCATTTGTGTAATGTAAAGGAGGTTTCCCCCTCGAAGAGGATTATTTCTAAGGCATTTATATATCTTTTCTATCTTTTTGTGAGCTGGTTCCATTACAAAATCTGCGATCGAGAGTGCCAAGGGAATCATAGACATGCCTCCAGGAACCAAAGTAAACCCAAGATATATAGCTATCCATATTCAACTAATTGAGAGGGAGAGGAGTAGTATTACAAGGGGAAACACCATGGAATGGAGATAGTTGAAGCCAAGAGATCACCAACCTAGAATAAGAAGAAAAAATATAAATGAGGTGTTTCCTGTTCCATCGAAGATGTGTGAACAAACCTTCGCCATTGAGCTTACTTGGGCCACCAATAAAAACCTAGTTATTGAAAAGTAAACCCTTAAAAATTGATTGAACACGCCAAAAATGTGAGGAAAATGAAAGAGTTTTACCTGAAGTAGCACCAGGAACCATAATATCAACCAACCACCTGAAGAGAGGACTAACACAATGATCCAAGTCAAATATCAAGAAAAATCCAGCTTAAGACTTGGAGAAGCGTACAAGAAACCATGAGGCAAGTAACCTGGGTGCTAGAGGTGTCCTTATGCCGAAGAAAATGATAGACCCTGCAACCCTTTGGACTTTCTCCTACACAAACAAACAAGAAACTGTCAAATTGGGAATCAATAATATGCTCTTTAGAAAGATGGAAACTAACAGGAGTATGTTAGGAAAAATTGACAGAGAATTCTGGTAAAAAAACCAAAAGAGTTACCGAAATCATAAGGGTGAGAGAACCAAGCCGATACCAAGCTTCTCTATTGTCTACAAACCCTTCATCGAAAGGAAGTGGAGTATGACTGTCTGCTAGCGTCGAAGAGGAAGTTTGATTATGCTCTGGTGGAAGAGACGAAGGGAACTCCTACGACGCTATTACTGCAAATCTCATTAGGGAATTAGACTTCCAACAGAAGGATCATACCCTCATTCCATCCAAGCCTCTAGAAAGACCAAGAATATTGAGGATTGTAAAGGTGGAAAACCAGATACAGTTAGGGTTAGATATGAGGAACCAAGGCCATATATCTAGAGTGAGGGGATGTCTACCTTCAATCCAACCTCAAAACCCTAAACCTCAAGATATGTGCCCACTTACCAGGATTGCATGAGTCCATATGTACAATGATGACTGTTTGACCCAAACCAACTAGTGGAAGGGAGGGGCTTGGATTGCCAACTCACTGAAGGGAAGGAATGGGTCTGCATTCCACCTAAGCAAAGCGCTAGTGGATAAGGATGGGGTTGACACACTGAGTATGAGAGGTGGGGGGGGGGGGGGGGGTAGTTAGGAAAGCCTAGTAAAGGTGTGTATTCATTAGCAATGGGGTGGGGTTCGACTATTTTTATGTATAGGTAGCTAGATTGATAGTTTAAATAATAATAAAAAAGTAATATACCAATGGCTTCATTTAAATTGCTAAACAGTAATTATATTGTACACTAGTACCTTTAAACAATATATACCATTCTTTCATATGATACTATATAACCATGGTTAATGATTTTTTTTTTTGGGTATAGTTAGAGGTTTGTTACACACACACATATATGAGACATCAAATATTCCTATAGTTTAGTATGCAGTCCATAAACTCTCTTCAAGAGAATAATGATTCCATACTGGAACGAAAAGGAAACAAAAAAATCAATATGTATTAATGAACCAGTCATTATCGATGTATTAAAAGGGTTGTAATGATTATAGTTCATACAAAAATGAAATGGAATTAGAGGAACTAGTACATAAGAAATGCTTAAGTATGTTAAATATTAAACTACATTATGCTAACTATTAAATTATAGAATCGAACAACATAATTTGAATTCACCAAACCTATTACAGGTGTGCCTATGATGGCGAGAGTATAATAGACCAAAACTTATGAGAAATAAAGCACAAGATAAAATTTAGAATTGCATATACCATTTGAGAAAAAATTAATTACTATTTAGAAGAGAACCTAATTAGGTTAAAAATAACTTATGATCTTCTTATCTAGGAATAAAAGAAGTACTATTAAACTATGATAAATTTAATATAGTAAAAATTATTTATTCCATTAAAAATATGAATACAAGGAAATGTTATATCCAAAAAATTATAGTAGTTCGAGAATTATGAAAAGTAACAGGCTCTCATCATGATAAACATAAATTAAAGACCAGAATGACCAATAGTCCTAAGAACCCTTAGGTCCATACAACTCAAAGAAAATTAATCATCAACACCAAAGCTTTGTTGGGGAATTATAACCAAGACTCCTCAATCATACTTTAGATAGTAAGTCAATAGGCTAGTACAACTGACTTATAGAAAGAGGATGCAGCTCCAGGGATAAGAGAATCTATGATCCAAATTGAATGATGAAACGCATCCCTTCATGTCACATACCCACAAAAATATATAATCAGAATTTGGGTTAAAAATAAGAATGATATAGGCACAAAATCCACAAAAGGGCCAATATTTCATATAATGGAATAAAGGTGAGGGTATACCTGATGACATGCGTGGGATTCCATACTCCATGCAACTGTGTGTGCAAATAAGGTTCACCAATTAATATATTTCTTTAAGATGGACTAAATCTATATTAAACTCTAGTGAACCCAACAATTAAGTGGAATTATTGCGTAAATAACTTCTATGCCTTAGCCATGAAAAGTTGTGGTTGAAGGAGTCTTCAGAAACTAGCTATTAAACAAGGTAGGGCTACAATGTAAAAACCCCAATTCATTGGAAAAACCCTGAAGAGTAATAGTTCATATTACGGATAAAAATAAACTAAGATGAGTTGGCAGGGATGCCAAAGGCTGTTAAGTCATTGACTTGTGAGAATCTGGTGTATGAGACAGAATAAAAACTTAGGTTTATCATCAAAGACCCTAGGTACAAGTATAACCTGCAGAAGGATTTGATATTGCATTTCTACTATATATTAATTTTCTAGTTCAACTCTCCATCTATGTCCTGATGATGAACCACAATAAGTGGTTCGAAAAAACTTAACTTAAAAATTTCTATATGATTTAGTCCAGAAAATACTTGATATTAAGAAATAGATAATTAAAATATTTAGAAATTACTATGAATGAAGCTAAAGTAGAAAATTAATAGAAATTATCCATATCTCTAGGTTACGATTTAGAGATATACCCTAAGTTGATGAACGACCAAAAATAGGAAGTAAGAATACTCAAAAATGAACTTAAAAATCTTACTGAGGCTATTATAAAGTTGTAGCCTAGGACACATCCGAACAATAAAACCATCACCGTGCCAAATTCCTACACATAGTGAACGATTAGTATGAATTGTAAGCCATAAAGAGAAAAACCCAAATGCATGGAAGGATAAGCAAAATTAATTATGCAATTACTAAATTAATTGTGTAATTACTAGACAATGAGGGTCGCATGATAACTTGTTTTTAACCCCACTTGATTTCTATAATTCTAGCTTGAGAAACCAACAATAATATCATCGGACTGTAGATAAGAGTAAGCAAACAAAAATGAAAATTTTTACTGTGCAAATTTACAAGAAACACAATATTGCCTCTGCTAATGGTGCGACAAGTGATTTCTTTTAAAATACACACGTGTAAATATGGAGCCAAACCCTTGTAACCTGAGGTATGTGGCATGAGAAACATTGAACACCTCTCAGAGCTGAGCAATTCTCTCGCCGTGTAATTCCACAAGAAATGAGCCAAATGAATTGTGAACTAGGGTCTTCTTACACTATGGGAATCCTCAAGAAATTCTCCATCATAGGATCTGAAGCATAAATATTAATATTTGATAACGCGTAGTACAAACCATCCATGTGTAAAGGGCATGTGAATACATAAGTATGCGTGGCCTATCCATGGCGATGCCATGTGTAATGAATGGCCCACGCCATACCTAAACTATAATATATAAAGTTTAAGTATTGTGCAATGGGTAATATATGTATTTATACATGATTCAATCACTAGTTCTATAAATAATACGTGGTGTAATAAATATGTTAGAGGCGATGATACCCTAATAATCTTATTAGTCCCTTCCGTCACGTGACGGGACTATAATAATCAGAAATGGTTCGATATTATTAGTCTTTATCACAGTTAACCTAAACTTTTTACCCATTGAACATATTGTAGCTTATAAAATTTCTGTATTAATTTATGAAAAACAATAAAGTTAAATCATCATTTTATTTGGCTTCTTCAAAAGGCGACCATGCCATAACCATGGATAATATCTTGTATGCGTCCATATTTTGCAACCGAGAATTAATGCTGGCATTATTTCATGGGTATTAAATGCTTGGGAAAAGGAATGTACGATCACATCCAGTCGTGCGTGAACCTTTCCTCTGTCTTTATATGCGTAATACTTGTTATGAACATAATGAACCTACTTATTTATTTGTTTGTATGAATCTACTGAAGGATGCCTTGGATGCTAGTCGGGGTATGTAGGTTCTAACGCTACATTTGAATCTAATACTAGGTCAACTAGTTATGGAACTACAAGCTCTTCATTTGAATCAAATACCAGGTCAACTGGGTATGGAACTACAAGCTCTTCCTTTTTAGTGACTACCTTTGACTTTACCCGTGCCTCTGCTGGAGCATTGACTAGAACTCGTTAAATGACAAATAGCTTTTCAAATGGGTGAAACTGATGCATAACTGATGCGTCAATAGGCCTTGGAAGAGATCTGAAGGTCTACAATGAATGTGACTCTAAATAGATCAACACGAAAAGTGTAATAGATCATTGGTCCAATATCTCTGTCTCTGTGGCAATGGAGGACCGTGCTAATCCCCATGATGTTTTATGTGGGGATAAGCATCTTCTATTACTGGGAGCCCCTTTGTGGAGGCAAAGTTAAGAAACCCCTACTTCCTTCCTCTCAAATAAAAAAGATCTGATTGTAAACTACACTGGAAATGCCCCCTTGATTTGAGAGCATACAATCTAGGACTCTCCAATTATGTTTAGTGCCTGAACCCCAAAGTCTTAAGCAACTCTGAGTCCAATAATAAAGGCGATGTACTGAGTGGCATTGTTGGTGGCATCAAACTATAATATATAAGTAAAGTACTCGGGTTCCTCGTTTAGAGGTAGACTAATTGTGAGGATTTAATGGTTACTTGTTGGATCTCTTGTTGTCTATCAAGTTCCATTGATAATAGAACTCCTGCCTGTGAACCATTTATTAGATCCGATGTTCGATTGGTATCCCGAAATCTGAGCGGGGTGAGATAGGAGAAATAAGGGGATTATGATGCAGATTCCAGCTAGCCCAATGAGCGCAGTGGTAAGGTACAACTTGATCCAATAGGGAGTAAGGCGGAGGGAACTGGGGTACTTGATAGAGTAGCAGCCAGCCATGAGATAGGAGAAATAAGGGGATTATGATGCAGATTCCAGCTAGCCCAATGAGCGCAGTGGTAAGGTACAACTTGATCCAATAGGGAGTAAGGCGGAGGGAACTGGGTTACTTGATAGAGTAGCAGCCAGCCGGGCCTTAAGCCAGCCAGCGAGGGCCAACCACGAACCAATAACAAACTACGAAAAATTCAATCTCTAAAGAATTAAGAGTCCCATTGACATGTCCATGGATGGAAGGCCCAACCTGTCTAGTTAAGGATCCTGTACTGTATGTGTCTTGCATTCCGGGGAAATGAACACTTTCCCTTGAATCCAATTGAAAAGGTGTTGATTACAGATATCCTTGTGTAACCATCAACCTCACAACATGAAACATTTTCTTTTGTTATTAGGGATGTCACTGCTCAATTGTGTCTTCATATTCTCCAAATTACATTTCAGGTCTTGCATCAAAACCTATTGATTCAGACAAGCAGGAAAAAGGTAGACTTGTGAGACATGGCTTACGCTTTTTCTTCGGAGACTTATATTTACTACGATTGGAGGTAGTTGGAGAGGGAGAGTTCCGTGTCTGATCTCGCTGACCCCTCAACTTATGATTATTCACCTGATCGTAGCCGCCTTACCCGGAGAAATACTCGCCAGTGTCTGGCTCCTACTTCTCCACCACTTCAACTTCACCGTGTTCTGCGGGGTCTCCGAAGCAATTGCATTATATGAAACTAGTGAATGAGGCTATTTTCTAGAACCAGAAGCCTATCCAAGTAAGCCCAGCTCAAGTATCTAAGTATGGAGTCCAATTAAAAGAAGGTCTCTACATTGGTTCCCAAACAGAAAAGAAGCCATCCATTTCAATTTCCCTGCTAACCTATGGCTATGACCCTGCTGCTTGCTGGTAGAATGGTTGCTGCTGATTGTGCTGGTTAGACAGTACATAATGGAATTTTTTCTTTGTAAACTATGAAAATGTGTAAATATCGAAACAAACTACAAAGTTGTCATCATTTGTGATATCTTTTCAAGATTGTGTGAGGTAGATGTAATTCCAATATTTGAGCAACGTATAAAGCTTTCTCGTGGTGATTCTTTTCTTCACGCCCTCTCATGGCAAGGACTTGCCGCCATGTAGCTTGTCTCGTTTAATATAAGGATTAATGTACCTATGCATATAGTATAGAATGGTATTAATGAGATAACAGTGTTAAATTAAAATGAAATGCACCGTAGCAAGGTGCACACCTGAACACTATATAAATACAGTTAAAACACGAGGTCCATTCATGTAGAGGATTTTGTTTTTACCCATTATAGAGGTATAGGGGTCACGAGTACCAAATAAATATAGTGCCACTCGTCTCTTATTTTCAATTAAAGTAACAATGAAAGTAATGAAGTCATTGATTTAGTTTAGATGAGAAGAATAGGATGATGACGAGTATAACGTATTCAAAAGTATCGCCTCAATTTGCTATTTATAACAATAAAATGCAATTTTTTCTAAGTATGAATATGAGGTACGTTACATTAACATTGGAGTGTTCATGGAAAATATTTGCTAAACAACACATTAATCTAAAGTCAAAGAAAAAATAATTGCCATATATCTTTTTGGAAACTGATAAGACAAGAAATACATGCCAACTTAGACCTGTTTTTTAAAAACAGAGTTTTTACTACGTTGAAAATAGGAAAATAATAGTAATAATAATAAATTTAAAAGTAAAACATTAAAAGAAAATAAAAAATAAAATAAGAAAATAAAATTAAATAATTAATTATTATATATATATATATATATTTTTTTATAATATATCAAATTTTTAATTTTTATGTCATTTTATTAATTAATTTATTGATGTAGGGAATGAAATAACAACTTAAAACATTTATATGATTGTTAAATTAAATAAAGTCTGAATAAACTTGTCTATTTTGAAATTGGGGTTTCAGAATTTTAATATAATTATCAATAATTATTAGGTAAATGATAGGATTATATAAGATTTTAAACTATTCTTAATAGTATTTACAAATTAAAGTGGAGATTTATCTCAAAAATATTTATGTACTTTGTTCCTTTTTAATTAAATTAATTAGTTAAAAAATATCATATGAATAAGAGTCATATGAAATGAATTATAAGTTTTTGGGCATGTAAAGTCAAGATATTGACATATAGTATTGTAGCAAAGCCTATATACAAATTAAGAATTTCCATGATAAAGTAGGGGATGTATATATGTTTAAATCATATATAAACTCCTTTTATAATAATAATAATAATAATAATAATAATTTAATTTAAAATCGGGAGTGGGAGGAGGGAGGATGGGTTTTCTATGGTGCCGAGAAAGTTAAAGTTACAAAGCATTCATGGGGCTTAGGATGGATGAAAATCAACCAAGCTAAAGCTTATGCCCTCTACCATGGATTCAACTAGCTAAAGAAAATCATATAGCTTCTCTCTCTATTTTGGGAGACTTCATCCTTATTCAATATTTTTTTAAGAGATCCACTTGAACATTTAGTGAAGGGATACCCTTGGATAGAAAACACGTTAAAAAGTATTCGAAAAGAATTAGAAAACCTGTGGAAGAGTTCTCTTCAATAACATATTTGCATGTTCTAATGAAGTGTGTAAATTAATATTGAGAGATTTGCAAGTCAATGGATTAATCAAACCTTTTTCTATTCCTTATAGCTAAATGGATGGATATTGTTATAAATGATTGCATTACCAATCAATTATAAAATGACAAGTAAATTTTGTTTTTTGGCAAGTTTGTTTTGCAAGGTATATACCTACAAAATCCATGAAGGGTGTAAATTAAGATTCACAAATTGAGGGTGCAAATTAACACAGAGAGATTTAAAAATCAGTGGATGAATGTGATTGCCTCCTATTCCTTAGAGCTAAATAGATTGAAATTACAAAGTTATGAAGTATTGCATTATCAACCAATTATAAAATGACATGTAAATTTTGTTTTTTTAAGCTAGTTTTATAGGGTACATACTTAAAAAATGCATTTTTTTATTAACCATTTAGAATCAATGTGGAAAAAATTATAACTTTGTTAAATAAAAATGCTTACAATCTATTTTTTGAATATATAGCTATATACTACCTAATTTATTTGATGAAATGACATATAAATACAAACTTTCACTTCAATAATAATAATAATAATTTAAAATAAAATTATTTTTATTAATTTTTATAATTTTTTCAATCATATCATAATCATGTATTATAAAATAAAATGATAATAATTAAAATAAAAATTTATTTTTATTAATTTTTATAATTTTTTAATCATAATCATAATCATGTATTATAAAATAAATGTTTTAGTGTTAAGTATACCATTTCGTAACACACTGGTCTAAAATACCAATAAGAAGCATGGTTTGTCTAAGATCATAACAATAAAATAAAATATGGTGGTTGAATAAAGCTAAGCGATTACTGTGAAGAAGAACATACATTCATTTATGACCAAGATAAATCACTTTGTATTAATCAAGATAATCTTTTTGGCACACTGTATCCATAGAAATATGACTTATAACGGATACATCAATATTAGAAAATTCCACAACTTTCTCTCCACATGATTTCCATTACGTTCTTTTATATGTTTTCCAAAGTCTGATTTCGGACCACTGTTCTGTAAATAATTAATTGAGTTGACAGACAACATCGACGATTAGATTTATGTAATTAATGACTCCAAATGACCATGACCATCCATGGAAAAATTATAAGCATATTAAGAGAGATAAGAACCATGACCATAACAGTAGGAAGGACGTATTCTGTTATAAACACGACCGGTACTCATCTCCGAGACGTGGTCACTAAAATATTGTTGAAATTGTAATTTCACTGCGCGCGGGCCTGCATTTAACGCACGCCAAAACCACCGAAGCAAATCAGGAAAACTGCGGTAAGCCATCGCACCACCCTTCAGCGTAAAGTGGTTTCCGTACGAAGGGGTTCCAATGCAATTTGGAGAAGGCACGTGGATTGGCCTGACATCACTCTCCAACACTTTTCGGACGATAAATGTCGGTCAGAACACCCCATCCGATAAGCCTCCGATTTGGCTCTTCTTTCTCCGCCGTTCGATCGCGAGGAAGGTACACGGGCCTGTTAAAAATTAATGCAGCGTGGAGTATTACTTTACCCATACTCTAATGTTAATGTTATGACATGTTTTTTTTGGTAAAGTATTTAATGTTTTCTTAAAGCAAGTAATATTTAATTTATATGGAGGTATGGGCGTAAGACGGTATGTAAGTTTCATTTAATTGCATATGAAATGTATTTTTTTTATGTGCGTTGATTGTGTGTTAAGTGAGTTGCACACGGGGAGGAGAAAAAGGGGATTCGCAGCAGCGAATGGAAACCAGAAGAAAGTACAGAAGAGTGAATGAATTTTTGTTTTGGGTTGTAATGTAATGTTGTAATGTAATGTAAGGTATTTGGCATGAAACGCAGCAGCGAAAATCCTTTTTGTAATGTAAGAAATGCAAAGAATTCACAGCAGTGCAGGAGGAGAAGTGAATGAAGAAAACCAGGGATAGTTTTGTTTCAAAACCATGAATTGTTTCACACAGTAGTGAAAAGGTAAATGTGTAAATCTCTGTAATTTTTGGTTTTCACACAGTGAATGTAAATGAAATTTTTACACACAGTGGTGTAAAATTTCAAAGGAGACAGAGTAATTTCTTTTGTAATGTTTTGGTGAATCCCTCTGAGTGAAAGAGGATGAATATGTCTCAATAAATTCTCAGGTGAAAATAGAGTTTTGGTTGAATTTTTTTTTGGTAAATCCCTCTCAGCAAAGAGGATGAATGTGTATCAGTGAAATTATTTTAATGAATGGAAATATTTTATGGTGGTGCAATACTCTGTTCAATAAATTTTTTTTAATAGCTTCCCTGTGCACAAAAGATCGTGAGGAAGAAAAACAGAACATTGACTCTGTGTTCAGTTGATGTTTGGTTTTGGTATTTTCCCATTGCAAAAATACCCAACAAATATTAGTCCAGAGGAGAATGATATAATCTCAACCTCTTATAAAAGAAGGCCCCAAAGAAATCCGTATTTTTTTAACAAATCCTTCCAAACAACAACCATATTGAACATTCAATATAACAACATTAGCAAGCTACTTGTGTAAATGGATCTCTAAGAACTGGCACGATAATACGAAAGAAATTAGGGCGAATCGGCTAGCAGTGAAGTGAAATCAGCGATGGTGAGGATAATGCGGATTTTGGCACGCTTGGCAAAGGTTTCGATGCAGTCATGAAGGTCCATGTTAAAAAAAAGGGGCGTGTCTTGATCAAATGTTGAACCATGTGGACCACGTCCACAAGCGGATCCTTGTTCCGTTCATCGTAGGTTTGCATGAGAAACAACCCAGATCGTCTTGGTTGGTCCGAGCAACTCTAATACTAGAAAGAACACAAGCTAAGACAAATTTAGTATGATTGGAAATTTGAATGCTTTGATTGTATGGCTGAATCGATAGAATAAGAGAAGAAGTGGCGGGAGTATTGTGGGGATTGTTGATAATATCGTGGCAGTGAAAGTGGAACGAACGAGAGGAAGGAAATGATGCTTATATAGAATCTTATCCAAACGACATCTGGGCCGTTGGCTATAATACTTTGCATCATCTTCTTATCAAGGTAAGAATGAAGGAGACATCGATGGAAGAGGACCAAACTGTGGGGATGTTATGATCGCTCCTCCAAATAAGGGTTCTGTTGTAACTATTGAAAGAGATTGTTGGTGGTCACCGGAACGAATGCAGACAGTTGACAGTTGGGTCTCTGTCATCTCCCACATTATTGTTTTTTCCTTTGTTTGTCGAACAGACACATGGCAGAACCGACTCTTCTTACTTCCTGCCAGTTACGGCATGGACTATTAGTAAATGATCAACCATTTTGCATCCGTCCACAAACGTAATCTCATGATTTGTTTTAATGTAATCATGCGTTTCTTTTGGGTAAACGGTAGCAATTGGTATTTTTTCAAAAAGAGATTACATCCCTAGCCAAAGTGTCTTGATAGCAAAGGTCAAAGATAAAGAAATAGAGATTTCCTCCCAATAAAAAAATAACAAGAGTACTATACATAACTAAACTCCCCACAACAGTCACCCTCTACCATACTGCTAGCAGCCAAGACAATAAAAAGATAACGTAAACCAGATGTCATGCATCCGCTCGCGAGATTCAACAACAACACAAAAATTACATGATAAATTTAACCATATGCCTGCATCCAATAGTGAAAAGAAACAACAGAGCTATCCGTGATAACCAGTGATATAAGCCAAAAAGTATAAATTTACACTAACCACGAGCGTCATTTCCAGCATAGCCAAGCTTTGATTGAAGGGCCATGCAACACATGTAGAAAACAACGAGCTGCTAAGACGAACTAGCTGAGACTTTTAATGAGCAGTAAACTTCAATTCCCTTATCAAACCAAAAAAATTACGACACTAGGAAGACCACCAACTATGCGCGGTAAGAACAAAGCTTGAAATGAACTTCAATTCCCTGCTCACACAAAACCAATTACAAAACCATGAAGAACAAAAAAATTTCCATAAGTCTTCACAAGTCTTTGTTTTGAAAAGCAACAAAAGCACTAGCATCCTTGAACAAGCGCTTGATAAGAAGAAGACAAAAAATTTGATACCAATTGATAGAAATGATAGTGAGATCTTGTGCATGGTGAATTGGTGAGACATTGGGTCACCAAGAGGATCAACAAGATCTGTAGAAGCTAAATATGGCACTAGAAAACTTTCCGCCCAGCTCAAACAAGAGTCAATGTTATCAAGATAATCTGTGGTTCCTGTTAGCATATGTTAAATGCCCTCCAACTAGGAAAAACATTATAATTTTCAATTTTCTTGTCTTTAAAAATTAAATCTAACAACGCCTACATTTGTTGATGTAGTGACAAAGAGTGTAGGAAATGGAGTCCCTGCTTGGAGAGTCTACTCAAATCCATAACCCGTTTCAAACCATCACTAACAATCTCTGAATTAGAATGGGCCCATTTGAAAGCATCACTGAAAAACTTTGAATCAGAATGATAAGGGTGATCCCATGATTCCTTCGACTCCAATATTAAAATCTCTTTCTTCACTTCAAGAGGAACAACACCAAAGAATTTTTCCACTGAGTCTTAGGAAAGAGGACGAATTATTTTGAATCCAAGACTACCTACACTTGCACACCATTATTTGGCGAGGAGGCATAATGGCATAGCCAAGAGAACAATGAAGGAAACAATTCAGAGAACCTTGACCAAAGAAACATGCAAATGAATGAACCATCACCCCTTCAATCCAAGACTGAAAGACTACCAAATTGTATCCTCAGTGCCACACGAGAGGTCCAAATTCAAATAAAATTTGAAATTCATCACACTATAAACACATAATACACTAAAAAATCTAGAGCCATATATACCTAGACCCACAATAAGAACACTCACACATCCATCGTGTTGGCTCCTCGTTAATGGCAACGTAGAAGGTCAATGCTCTCCATTTGTTTCATGGCATGTGTTTAAATCTAGCGATGTCTCTCTTTACTAACACCTGCGGGTTTTGGTGTAACGTCAATCGTGACTCCAACAAGTGGTATCAGAGCGAGAGGTCTCGAGTTCGAAACACACTGGACTTGCATTAGGGGGAGATTGTTGGCTCCCCATTAATGGCGGTGTAGAAGGTCAACGCTCCCCGTTTGTTTTGTGGCATGTGCTTAAATCTAGCGATGTGTCTGTTTAGTAGCATTAATAAGGTAATACCGAGGCTACACAAATAATTTTGTTCTTGAATTGGTTGAATAATGCCTTAAATCACAAATCCAAAGCACCCTACCAAAGAGAACAATATAGGTCTAAGAAAAAACCCTAATTATATACCAAAAACTCTACAAACAATAATAAAAACTAAAATCCCCTCTGCATCAATACCATACTGAAATATCACTGTGATACAAACATCCAAATAGAATAACTCCCCTTTGCATCAATACAATACTGAAATATGACTGATACAAACATCCCCAAACTCTGTAGCATGCAAATAATTGATGATGAACATCAACCCCATAGACTATGTAAATTAGGTGAAAGTGAACATAAGACTAAAAAATCAGAAACACGCAGAAGCTCTACTACATGCAAACAAAAAACCAAGAAAATCATTCCAAAATAAAAACAGTTGAAAGAGGTTAAAGATTGATCCTCCCTTTCTGAACATACCTCTGCCACCCTAGTGCATTAAGCATGCATTACTTGTATATTACCATGTCATTGTCAGAAATGGAAAAATGTATTAAGGGCACAACTTCCAAAGGAACGCAATTTCCTACACCATTCACATCCTAATTTTAACTTCATTTCATGAGACACTTTTTTCCACTTTTGAAAGTGTTATCATTTATTTTTGAGATCTTATATGATTTTATGTGCATCTAAGAAATCACTGATGAAGAAGGTGATTTTAAAATATATATAATTTATAATTAATATATATATATAATAATATATATATTTAATATATATATATATATATATAGTTTTATTATTATTATTGAGAGGAATTATAATATATTATTTATATTTTTTTTTGTGTATTTGGAGGATTGACAATTAAGTGAGGGTTAGTATCATTTAGATCTTGGGGATTTGTACCTCGAACTTCCTCACACATACCATATTATTTTCATGGCTATTGTCAATTGAGTTTCTCCCAAAGGGCTTACTTCATGGGACATCTCACAATGTTATAGACTAAATAATCATAAAAAATTAACAAAGTTATAACTTTAATTATTATTATTATTATTACTATTATTTATATAAAATGAATTAATATAGGAGGTTAAATATATATACATTTAAAAAATATGTAACCAAATTTTTACCCATTGAGATTTACCCCTATTTAAAGGAGTTGATTTAGATCACTACCACTACAATACCTAGGGATAGGCATGACAAGAGAATTGAACACGAGACCTTATTTTATAGGAAGGGAAAATTTTAGGGGCTAATATTAGTTGGTGGGTTAATTTTCTATATATATATTTTTAAAGAAAATAGCTAATTTCATTTGCCCAAATATTATAGTGTAGAATTATTTAACCATATGAATCACCAAAATTTTATATATACTATATGTAACTATTATAAATTTAAGTATCTTTACAAAATAATTTATAGAGACTATAAAAAATCATTATAAATTGGTCAACTTCACTAGAATTAAGTGAGCTAACTTTGTCAACCTGTAAACCACAACTGTAATAGAATCATGATGTCTAGAAGTCCTTTGTAAACCTGTAATGAAATCCATGGAAATGACCTCCCATTTCCACTCTTTAATTGGAATCAGATGCAATAACCCACATGGATGCATACACTCTTCTTTTACCTATTTACAATCCAAACATCTTGCAACATACTCAACCACCTCTTTTTTCAAATTCAGCCAATGGTAGAACTTCTTAACTGTTGTTAATGTCTTTTGATATATCTGGTGACATGAATACGGCTTGAAATTAAATTCCCACAAGATAAGCTTCTTGTGCTCACTCCTATCCGACACATAGATTTGGTCCCTAAATATGACCAAACCATCTTCTGTGAGAGGATATCCCACATGTTTCTCACCTGTACCCTGCTATTGTAACCTATGCCTAAGATGTTGGTACCTGTCATCTTATTGTACTACTTGCAAGATCTAATCCTATAAATTTGTTCGTATGAACTCATAGATACTATATGATTTACATATACTCTTATGCTAAGAGGATATATAACCCTATTCTCTTTACCCTTAATGTACCTAATCTCGAAGTCAAACTCATTAAGCTTAGCCAAACACCTAGCTTGCCTGGATTTCAGATTCGGTTGGTAAAATAAGTACCTCCTCCCAATGTGATCACCAATCAGAATGAACCTCCTACCAAGAATATAGTGTCTCCACATATTCAATATTTGAATGATCACCACCAACTCAAGATCATGTGTCATATACTTCTGCTCATGCTCATTCAATTTCCTTGACTCATGGCATACTTCCTATCCCTCCTGCATCAATACTCCACCAAGTCCCCTCTTGCAAGCATCCATACACTCCTCAAACTCTTTATTTGAATCTACACTATTTAATACTAGAACATTTGTAAGCCACTATTTCAACTATTCAAAACTAGCTGTAAATTCCTCTATCCATTCAAATTTCTTTCATTTTTGCTGTAGTGATGTAATAGGATAGGTAATCCATGAGAAGTTCTTGATGAACCTCCTATAGTAACCTGTTAGTCCCATGAATGATCTAACCTCATCCACATTCCTAGGAGTTTCTCACTCCATAATAGATCTGATATTTTCTGGGTCCACTACTATACCTTCCTTAGAAGCCACATGCCCCAAGTAATGTACCTCTATTTGAAAGAAACTACATTTACTAAGTTTGGTATACAACTGTTACTATCTCACCAACCTTAAAACTATTGTTAGATGTTATGCATGATCTTCCTCATTCTTAGAATATATCAATATGTCATCAATGAAGACAATCATAAACTTGTCCAGATAAGGATGCAACATACTATTCATAAAACACATGAAAATAGCTAGAGAATTAGTCAAACCAAAAGGAACCACAACAAACTCATAATTCCCATACTTGGCCCAAAAATCAGTCTTGTAGATGTCCTCTTCTTTGATGTGTACCTGATCATATTCTGATCTCAAATAAATCTTCAAGAACACTGTTGCTTCATTCAACTGATTGAACAAGTCATCAATCTGTGGAAAAGGGTACCTGTTCTTAATCGTCACCTTGTTCAACTACCTGTAATCAATACATAACCTAAGAGTACCATCCTTATTTTTCACAAAATGCACTGGTGCACCCCAAGGCAACACACTTGTCCTAATGTATCCCTTGTTGAGGATTTCCTTCAACTGTAACTTTAGGTCTATTAACTCTGGAGTGCTCATCCTGTACGGTGCCTTTGATGCTGGTGCTGGTACCGACATCAACTCAATAAAAAAGTCCACTTCTCTGTGAGGAGGTAACTCTTAAATATCTATTGGAAATACATCCTGAAACTGATGAAAAAATAGATACCTCTTCAATACTTCCTCATCATCAACATCCTTCCCTTTGTCACTAGAAATATGAATTGTAAACAATACACATCCTTTCCTACTACTACGCTTGGACTGTATAGTTATAACCATCCTCACTGATGTATGCTTCTTCTTACCCTACAAGATTCTCTTCTCTCCATAATCATTCATGCACTCAATTAACTAATCATAGTAATCCACCTTAGTCCTGTGAATGAACAACCAATCCATACCCAACAACATACTATATAATCCCAATGGAAGCACATTTAGATGCAATGATGTGACATACCATTAAGCTCAAATGCACAAGCTCTTACCAAATGATGAACTCATTTCTTAGTACATGTAGCCAACTACACTAACCAAGAATTTGCATGCACTTCTTTATTCAAACCACACTTATCCACTAGATGAGGAATGATATAACTATAGTTAGATCCAGGGTCGATCAAAATAGAAACAATTGATCACAAATCTTACCTTCCATATCGATAATAGATGTCTGATGGTCACCTTCCTATTATCTAATGCTACATAAATCCAAGGAATACTCTATCCAACATCCCCAATCGTTCGTTCCTCCTGAGCACTATAGATATGTGATTTTTCACCTTGATTTTATGGACAATATCTCCTACACTGATCCTTTCAACAAGTCCAACACTTTAAAGGCTTCCTTCCATCACCCTTACTTTTCTTCTCAGGCTGTAATCCCCATCCTCTACCAGCCGCATTGAACTTCTTGTGTTGTGATGCATTTTCTTGATCATCTGTATCTTATGTTTTTCCTCTCTTCTTAACCCACTTTCCTTTATTCTTCTCATTACCTTTCCAATCCTTCTTAGACTTAGTCTTGCACTTTGATTTCTCATAACAATGCTTCAACTTTTCCAATGGCTTCCTCTAGAAATCTAGGCTCATCACACTCAATCCTGTCTTTTAATGATACTGACAACCCATTGCTGAATCTCTAAATATTTTCTTTCTCCTCCTTAGGATAAGGTACATACCTCAACAACTACAAGAATCTTCTAGTATACTCCTCATCAGTCATAGATCCCATCTTCAACTCATAGAACTCCTTTTACTTATCACCATAGTATCTTGCAGATAGATACTTCTTCCTAAAAATTATCTCGAACTCACTTCAAGTCAACTCCTCTTCTCTAATGCCTCTGACATTATTTACATCTTCCCACCAAATTTTTGCTTTCCCTTTAAGATTTAAATTAGTTATCTCAAATTTCATATTCTCTGAGTAATCATGCAATTGGAATAAGTTATTCATCCCAAGCAATCACACTTATGTATCCCATAAATTCTTGATTTCTCCATCAATTGTAGGAGGATTTGCTTTCTTGAACTCCTCTAGTAATTACTACTTCTCACTCCTCCTATACATATGGTGATGGTGATGATGTTGTTGTCTCTCTGAACTAGAACTAAAATAGAACCCATGGTCATTACCCCTCTTGTCAGGTGTGTCCAAGAACCTACCATCTCTGACTGTATCATCCCTGTCAAACCTATATCTTGATTGATACCTGCTTCTATATGCCCCGTTGGTCCTTTCCTCTTGTCAACGACCAATCCTAAGCGGTCCTTGTCTCTACAAATCAGATAAACTCTAAAGAATGACTACATTGACCTCTTCTTTCTTTTCCCATGCCCTAACAAGTCTCTCCTATGACTCAATAATCCTATCATTATCTGCTTTACAATTCTTGCTCTCTGCTTTCAAGCTTCTCAATGTATCTGCTATTTCAAGGGAGTACTCATTACCATGCTATTCATATGATCTGTAGGGAGAACCACATGAACTGTATTCCACCATTGTTATTTTCATATTGATACTATACTTCTTGCAAACATACAATGTTAGATAACCAAATATAAACATGATCAACATACCATTGTATTCAGGGTAGGATATCTCGTCTGCAAACTCAATCCAGATTAGCACAACATGTGTATATATAATGAAATCAACATATCAATTATCTCAACATCAACATCATCAACCTCTACATGACGACACTACAACAATAATAACTATCACAATGCATGCATAACAAACACATAGAAAACTAACATGCATGCATGACAAACACATTTTACTGATCTAGTCTAAGTGCTTGAACCTGAGAGCTCTGATACTAATATGTGGTATCATATATCACCCAAATAGAATGGAACCCATACCAATCTATAAACACCGTTTCCACATTTACCTAGTTTCATTGACTTATTTGGGTAAACATGAGAGGAAGAGATACTATCACTAGTAGAAAATGGCGAAATTAGTGACTAGGTGACTAAAAACGTTAGTCACCACAACTTTTCCAAGTGAAATACTATAAAAAATTAGCAATATTAAGAGACCCAACTAAAAACAACTAAAATAAATGACTATTTTAGTCACTTGTTAAAATATACAACTAGATAATAAGTAATACTACTAAAAATGACTAGCATAAATGACTAATTTAGTCTAGGAAAAAAAATATGTCTACCTAACAAAAACTACAATAATATTAATTAGTCATTTATGTTAGTCATTTTAATTGCGTCACTTCAACAATATAAACTTACAAGTCATAGGGGATTCAAAGGTTGTTTTAGATTGGATGAAAGGTTATACTTCCTTGTACACTTCTTTATTGGATCAAAGGATGATTAAATTATGGAGCTTAATACAATCTTTAGGGTCATATCATTTGATCACATTCACAGGGAATCAAGTTCAAAGGTTGAAAAATTATCGAAAAGGGGAGTGGGCCAACACCTCACTTTAAAACATGACATTACCACCTATATATGTTGCAACAACCTTTCCAACTTATTTAGTTGTTTGCACATATATTATGCATTTCTTCTTCGTCTCGCAAAGTGGTAGCGCTAAGGATAAGGTATGAACTTTGATCAAATAATGTTCACTTAGTACCACTACCAAATTTCCTTCATGCAACTTGCATTATGATAAATGGATGACATTTAAATGTTACAAACATGTAAGTAGTCCAAATTCAACTTTGTTGTCTTCATTGTCATTATTAACAACGACAAGTTTGAATACTTCCTTTATTTATCATCACAAACACATAACTCTTTGTTGTCCCAAACATAGTTAATATTGTTGGTGTATGATCTCTTAATCGTGGAATGGTCTCTTGATGATGATAACGAACTCTCAATCTCCAATGCTCATGAATACGATGAATGAATGATCGAATGCCTTACTTCCATTTATGATTCATTTTCTATTTTTATTGTGCCATTGTATATATGCTTCACTAGCATCTCATGCTATATGGTTAATTGAGCAAGCTTTATCTTTCATTTTTCAAGTATAATTTGGTTGCATGAATAAGCATAGTTGTGTAATTAAAATCATTCAAAATTTGTTAATAATTCATGGTTTGGTTGACTATTTGCACACTTATCCCTAACCTTTTACTTTGAGAGTGATTAGTGTCAAATCACTAGTCTTCGTTAAGGAACTTCCTTTCATTGCTCAATGACCTAGCTTAGCTCGATATTTAAGAATTCCCCCCTAGATAAGGATATCCTTCTTGTAGTCTAAAGAGTGAGACAAGGCCACCAAGGGGACATCGGCTGGCTTGCTTGATGGGTGGGGTCAAGAATTTTTTTTTCTATGAGAGTGTTTGAGTGGAGATACAATTTATAAAATGCCTACAAGAAAATTATTTTCCTTTATTTCCATCACCTAAACTACTTCCAATAAAATCATGTGCTTTTAATAAAATCTAATTTTGATAAATAATTAAAAAAATAAGATTATTATTATTATTGTTATTTTTTTGTATATGAGAGAATAGACAACTATAGCATGTTTGTACTTAAGGATCGATTCTATCCACTACCACAATCACCTCCAAGTGTACCGACATTGCCTCACAACACTGAATTAATCGAAGTTTAAAGCAATAACATTGTAAGAAATGCCTTAGCAACCCATTGTATCATAAACTAATATACACCATGGGGCAATTAAAGATAACTTCTAATATTAAAAAATATAGACAGTTTATTTTATTTGAAAATCAATTTTAACATCTAATTTGAGAACTACGTAAAATAAAATTTAATGTGAAAAATGTTAAGCAAAATAAATTTGGGGTAAATTATTAAAATAAAAATAAGTAAAGTGAAAAATAAAATTAATAATTATAATTAATAATTAAACCATATTACTCCTAATTTACCAAGTGTCAGAGGCATAAAATCTCTTCATATACAAACCTTTTTTAATGTGAAAAGAGATTTGATCCCCTCTTCCCTTGGTAAATCCAAAATTAAGATCTAAAATTAAGATAGATTCAAGCTAGTTTTATATCAATTTATGTAATTGAAAGGAAAGAATTATTATTGTAATGAAAAATTACTTTCAAAAAAATTTGTAATTTCCTTAATTTTAAAATAAAGCCAGCCTAGTTCCATCTTAACTCTGGATCTACCAAGCGACGAGAGGGATCACATCTCTAGAGGTGAAAAAATCGTTTTTGAGTGCAAAACTTGAGGAAAGGTTTGTACCTCGAGAGATTTGATCCCTCTCAATGCTTGATAGATCCAGAGTTAAGATGGATCTAGGTTGGTTTCAGTCATGTGCGGCCAAAGAAAATCTAACGAAGATATGATTAATTTTATCAATAATATGTAAATTCATCTAATATTAATATAATCATTTTAAATATGCCAATATGTCTCAGATTAATCTGTATATTTTAATTTTAAATTTGCTTAGTTGCCTCAGTTTGTTGTGATGATAATAACTTTAATGATGAGAAATGGCGAAATATAAATTAGTAATGTAAAGGGACAATGTAATAGTGTTGAATGATAGAAAATGTGAATAATAAGAATATAGTCAATTACAAAGTCTTCATTGTGGTTAATCTAAAACTATTTTTTCTATTATTCTTATTGTCACCCTTGTTACTTTTGTCATCTTTCCATATTGATTTTCATATTTTCATATCGATTATATGAAAAGGATAGGTTAAGCCATAAACCATTTAAATCTTTAGCTCAATGTATTGTAGTAAACATCATTCCTTGTCTCTCCTTCTCTCCAATATTAATAGGTTGAATTACTATAACACAAAAATCAATGTACATTGTCAATAATTTTTTGTGCTTACACTGAAATCAATGCACAATGTTAATCCAATCACTTTAAAATTAATGTACCATCATACATCCAATTACATCAAAATAGAAATCAACATTTACACTAAAATTAATGAATCTAATACAAGCAATTAAATAAGATTAGAAAATAACATTTACACTAAAATCACTGCATCTAATGAAAGAAATCAAATAAGATTAGAAATCAACACTTACACTCAAATCAATTCATCTAGTGCACGTAATAAAATTGGATTATAGACCAACATCTACACTAAAATTAACGCACCTAGTGCAAGTAAGAAAATAGGATTATAAAGCAACATCTACACTGAAATCAATGCATCTAGTGCAAGAAATCAAATAGGATTAGAAATCACCATCTACATGAAATCAATGCATTTACTGCAAGCAATCAAATAAGATTATAAATCACCATCTACACCATAATAAATGCATCTAGTGCAAGCAATCAAACATTATTAAAAATCAACATCTACATTGAAATAAATGCATCTAGTGCAAGAAATCAAATAGGAATAGAAATCACCATCTACATTGAAATTAATACATTTAGTGCAAGAAATCAAATAGGATTAGAAATAATCTACATTGAAATTAATGCATCTAGTGAAAGCAATCAAATATCATTAGAAATAAACATCTACACTAAAATCAATGCATCTAGTGCAAGAAATCAAATTGGATTAGAAATCACCATCTACACTGAAATCAATGCATCTAATGAAATAAATATTCTTCTCTCCCCCCCACCCCATATATATCTATATCTCCCTCCATCTATCCTTATTTTCCACTCTATCTCAACCCCACAAACACATGCTATTTCACTTCATATCTATCAATCTCTTTGTCCCTCCCTCCCTCTCTCCCTCTCTCTCTTCTTTCCTCTGTTCATTTTCCATCTATATATTTATCTCCATTCACATCTCTATATCACCGCCAAAAAATACACTCTATTTCTTCAATCTATCTACCTATCCCTCCCTCCTCCTCTCCATCTTTCTCTCTCTCTCTCTCTTCCCCTTCTCTCCCTCTCCTCATGTTCTATCTCTCTTCCCTAATTCTTTCCTCTCTCTCTCTCTCTCTTCACCTTCTCTCCCTCTCCTCAAGTTCTATCTCTCTTCCCTAATTCTTTCCTCTGTCCCTCTCTCTCTCTCCACCTTTCTCTCTCTCTTTCTCTCTCTCTTACTCTTCAGCCTCCAACTCTGTTACGATATTCCTCCCTCTATCCTTCTCTCCCCCATTTTCTCCATCTCTCCTTCTTTGCCTTTGTATCAACCCCAAACATACACACTCTCTATCCATCTCTCCCTTGTTAGTCCCTCTCTCTCAACATTTCTCACTCTCTATGTATTTATTCTTCCTTCCCTCTCTCCCCCTCCAACTCCATCTCGCTATCCCTCCCTCTCTCCTCCTCTCTTTCAAATCTTCTTTCTCGTATTTCCTCTTTCTCCCTTTCTCTCCTACCTCCCTCTCTCTTCCCCCATCTCTCTCTCTCTCTCTCTCTCTCTCTCTCTTCCCTCTAATCCTCTCTCTTACTCCATCACTCTCCTTCTCTCTCTCTCAAGTATTATCTCTCATTATTCCTCTCTCTCACTCTCTCACTCTATCTATCTCTCTCTACCCTCTCTCTCTCTTCCCTCCAATCCTATCTCTTCCCCCATATATCTCTCTCTCTCTCTCTTTCTCTCTCTATCTCTCTCTCTCTCTCTAACTATGTTGCTATATCCCTCCCTCTCTCCTTCTGTCTCCTTCTCTCCCCTTTCTCTCTATCTCTCCTTATTTGTCTCTTTATCTCACCCCTAAATATACATGCTTTCTCCCCATCTCTCCCTAGTAACTCCCTCTCTCTCTCCACTTCTCACTCTCTATGTCTTTCTTCTTCCCTCCCTCTCTCCTCCTCTCTCTCATCCTTCCTCTCTCGCCCTTTCTCTCCTACATTTATCTCTCTTCCCCCGTCTCTCTCTCTCTCTCACTATCTCCCTCCCACTCTCCTCTCTCTTCCCCCTCCATTTTGTGTCTCCCTCTCCCTCTTCTACCCTTCTCTACCTCTCTCTCTTTTTATTCCTCCTCTCCCCTCTCCTTAAGTTTATCTCCATCTCTCCCTTGTCACTCCCCCTATCTCTCCACCTCTATAACTTTATGTCTTTGTTCTTACCTCCTGTATATATATAGAGTTAATATATATCATGATATATTAATTGATGGGACTAGCCTACAGTTCCACACAATAATGCTTATCAATAACAGAATAATGCACTAATCAATAATTAAATGATTAAATAACGATTTTGGGACTTAATAGTCGTGATTAGTGGTTAATTGTTGGATGGTTCTAGACTTCATTTGGGTGGCATTTATGGTGGTCTTTAATTATGCTCAGCTGGCAGTACTCGCCTCGGTTTTTGTTTCCCGCTCTTTGGTCTACGCCCAAAACCATGCTTCCTATGTCATTATTTCATTTTCGGTCTTGTAACTTTGCTGCGCTGAGGGTTTGGTTTGGAAATGAGTTTTCATGCTATGAATGGATGGAAGTGAGCCATAGGCTTTGTGTGTGCCAACTATGGGCTGTGTTGCTTGTTGGTGTGGCCTTTCGTTTGTTCTGGTGACTTATTTGCTCGGTTCCTTGGATAGAGAGTGATGGTTCTGCTCTTCTGTGTAAGAAAATGGCTACTGTCTTTGTCTGTTTGGTGGCTAAACTAGTTTCTGCTCCAATATTCTCTTGTTATTGAGGTTCTTTTGGTTGTCAAATTTGTTTAATGGATTGGTATGCTACAAGTCACAGTTGCAGTGGCCTCCTCTGCCCGTAGTTCTCTTCAGGTAAGTGGTCTCTCCATGATTTATTTTCCCACTTCGTCTTAGTCTGGTTCTAATGAAGACTGCTCCTCAGTCTCAGGTTGTCACCGTAGATTATGGCTCAATGGGTTTTCATTCTTGCTGCGCGACTAAACCTCCAGGTAAACAATTTCTTCGATGTACATATAATTCCTTCTCCTTTGTTTGCTTCTCACTTTTCACTCTATTGACACTTGCCGGACGATGCTATCCTTATTTTCTTGTACAGGTTGGGGGATCGTTCCTTGGCGTGGTTGGTGTGAGTGCTATAGCTCTTTCCCGGTAGGCTTTGCCACTGTTATCAACTTGTTTTTATTATTAGTCTCTGTTGGTTTTGATGGACAGAGTCCCAATTATTTTTCACTTACACTCCTCTGTCATCACTATGTGACCTCTGTTAGTTTGGTATAAACCCTTCTTTGATTTCCACAAATTTTGTAATTGTAAAACTCTGTGTTGGATGGTGGCCGTCGAAAACCCTCGCCCATAGGGTTCTGCTAGTTTGTTTGGTTCTTCCGCCATTCGAGGGTCATCCCTAGACTATTATATGTATGCAAATTTCTTTTGTTGTTGGAATGAAAAGAATGAAACAATGGATTTGGTTATATTTTGTTACCTCTGTCCTGGGTCTTATTGTTGAGCATGTATAATCTCATTCTTGGTCGAACTGTTCGTAATTGTGCTTGGCTCTTTCATTTGTGAACTTTGTGTGTGGTTTGCTAGCCTTTCAGACTGGAAATACTTGTGCAATTTTCTTTCCCTGCGTTCTGTTCTTTGAAAAGGGAAATAATGAAAAGTATAGGATTGTCCAGTGTTTGCCTAGTTTAGCTTACTTAGTGATTAAGGAAAAAAAAGTAAATGAATATTATAGTGAACAATTATAGATGGACTCAGATGAAAGAAAAATGATTCTCTATATTGTATTTTTGTTTGCATATGTTGAACCCTTTCAGAATGATTTATATTTCATATTTGTACTGCTTGCCCATAGTTACCTGAACTGTGTATAGTTACGCTTCAGTTGTTTCTTTTATTAGTTACATAACTGTTAATTCATTGGGTTTTTCTTATGCTGCAATATTTTACAATTGCATGGATGTCTTTTTTTGTTCTAAATGGAAGAAACAATTATAAGATAATTACTCACTAAAAGATAGACAATTCTGACAATGACCCTAACTAACTATACTGTTCCCTAACTAATAACGAAATTAAAAAAAACCAACAAGTACCTACATTCTGCTTTGACCAATTAAACATAAAGAAACCAAACACTGATAAATCTTTCCACCTTGGCGGAGACCAACACCTGGTCATGGTGCCCTTAGCTGGATGCTCTTGCATTAGGCTCCTGAGGTAAGAAGAATTCATGACTCCGGTCCATGAGATTCTCAACTGAATAACCCACCTGCTCTATCTGCCCGACATCAAGCCACGAACTGTCCTGAATAGGATGATTCTTCCACTGAACCAGATATTGCAGATACTCTTTCTGCCGAGTTCACTTGGCCACCTGAGTGTCGAGGATCCTCTCGATCTTGGGGGGCTGAACGTAAGGCATTTGTCTCATCCAAGTCTCACTTTTGTCTTGGGTGTCCCATGTAGGCCGTGCTGTACTATCTTCCTCTGGATCAGCAGTGTATGGAAATAGGTCTGCCACATTAAAGATGGGTGAAATGCCTATTCCTGGTGGTAGTTGTATTTCATAAGCACTTGTTGAAAATTTCCATAGAACTTTGCAGGGGCCTATATTTTTGTACTTCAACTTATTATATACGCCTCTCGGAAAATGCTTCTTGCGCAAATGTGTGAGGACTTCATGCCCCACATTAAAATGCACTTCTCTCCGTTTCAAATCTTCTCGCTGCTTATATTTTTGACTGTTGCCCTGCAATTTTATTTTCACCTGCTCGTGAAAATCATTCATCGCTTTAGCAAAATCTTCCCCATCAGCACTCCATCTTTCCTACTATCCTAGATCTCGCAACTCATGCACTCCACGAGGATGCATGCCATACAAGATCTGAAAAGGACTGTAACCCATGATGCGGTTGGGCGAGCCGTTATAACCAAACTTCACCTGGGCAAGTACTCGATCCCACATCTGCGAATTTTCACCAATCAAACTTCGTAGTAGGTTTCCCAGACTCCTGTTTACCACCTCTGTTTGTTTGTTGGTTTGCGGGTGATAAGCTGAGCTAAAACTTAACTGTGTGTCCATCTTCTTCCACAGGGTGCACCAAAAGTGCCCTGTAAACTTCATGTCCCTATCAGAGAGAATGGACTTAGGTAGACCATGTAGTTTGATGATCTCTGTAAAGAACAAGTGGGCCACGTGAGTGGCATCACTGGTTTTTCTACAAGGGATGAAATGCGCCATCTTTGAAAACCGGTCCACTACTACCATCACCGAATCATAACCCCGTTGTGTCATTGGTAGACCCAAGATGAAGTCCAAGCTGACTGAGTCCCACGGTCTACTTGGAATGGAAAATGGCATGTAAAGTCCCATATTTTGACTGTGTCCTTTTGACAATTGACACACTTTACATCTGGTCACAAATCTCTGCACATCTCTTCGCATTTTTGGCCAATAATAAAAATGGTTGAGTTGCTCAAATGTTTTGTCTATGCCAAAATGTTCAGCTAGACCTCCACTGTGTTTCTCCCAAATGATATTCTCTCTCATTGATCAGTTAGGAATGCATAACTATCCCCCTTTAAACAATAGCTTCTCCTGCAAGTTATAGTCCAACCACGGACTATTGTCTCTCACCAAAGGATTCTAACACACTTCATAAGCCTCCTTGAAATCCGTGTCAGTCTCATACAAGTCTTTCAAGCGCTCAAAGCCCAGCACTTGTATAGTATTCTCTTGCAAGAGTAAGGCTCTTCTGCTCAACACATCCACCATATTGTTGGCCTGCTTGCTGATGTGTTTCAACACAAAGGTGAAACTCTGGAAATATTCAACGCACTTAGCATGTTTGTGATTAAGCTTGTGTTGTTGCATCACATACTACAATGCGGAATTATCTGAGAATAAAACAAACTCATTCCCCAGCAAACATTGTCTCCAATGCTTCAGTTCTTGGACGATAGCATAGAATTCCTTGTCATAGGATGAATAATTCTACCTTCTTTCATTCAACTTCTTGCTGAAAAATGCAAAAGGTTTGTCTTCTTGGCTAAGTACAACTCTAATGGCCATACCGCTTGCATCACAACAAACCTAAAAAATCGTTTTAAAATCTGGAAATCTCAGGATCGGTCTCTATGTGATCTTCTTCTTTAGTAGCTGAAAACTCCTCTCTGCTACCTCGGTCCAATGAAAAGGTTGACTTGCCTTCTTTATAGTATCCAACATAGGTGTGCAGATTTCACTGAAATTTCTTATAAATTTTCGATAAAAACTTGCCAGCCCATGAAAACTACGTACCTCAAATGGAATTTTCGGGGATGGCCAGTTAACAATTGCTGCAATCTTCTCTGGGTCCATCTTCAACTCATTTTCTACAATCACAAAACCCAGATAAACCAATTCTTTTTGCATAAAAGTACACTTTTTCAGATTTATCAGCAGCTTATTCTGCTGCAATTTTTCTAGCACTTTTCGAACATGTCGAATGTGTTCCTCTCTCGTCTTGTTGAGAATTAATATATTGTCTAGGTACACTATTACAAACTTCCCAATTTATTCTTTCAGCATTTCATTCTTTAATCACATAAAGGTACTGGGTACTTTTCTCAGTCCAAATGGCATTATCGGCCACTCACACAATCCTTCATTGGTCTTAAAGGCTGTCTTCCACTCATCCCCTTCTCAGATTTGAATCTGATGATACCTACTCTTTAAATCAATCTTTGAAAAATATGCTGCCTCACTCAAGTAGTCCATCATGTTGTCCATCTGTGGCAGTGGAAATCTATACCAGATGGTGATCTTGTTGATGGACCTTGAATCTGTGCACATTCGCCATTCTCCTCCTTTCTTGGGAGCGAGGACTGTTGGAACTGTGCAAGGGCTCAAACTATCCCTTATCATCCCTTTATCTAGCAATTCCCGCACGTATTTTTTGATCTCCTCATTGTCTTTTGGGCTCATCTGATACGTTGCCTTATTCAACAAACTTGCTTCGGGTATAAAGTCAATATGACGACTTATACTTCTCTTAGGAAGAAATTTATCTGGCAAGTCATCCACTACTATATCACTGAAATCTTGCAGCATCTGCTAAATTTCCATAGGTAAATCTGAAACCTCTGTGTGTAGCAACACCGTCTTCACTCTTCTCACAATAGCATAGCTTACTTCACTGTCTTCAATCTGCTTCAAAAACTGTTTTCGCCCATCAACAACACTCTTGTCTAGCTTGTTTCCGCTATCTCTTCTTCCTTGATGGGCATAAGCGTGTGCTTGATCCCATCTTTGACAAACTTATAAAAGTTTGTCTTCTTGTCATGTACTACCTTCCTGTCATACTACCATGGCCTGCCCAACAGTATGTGACATACATCCATCGGCATGATATCACAAATGACCTTATCCTTATATCTACCGATATGGAACTCCACTTCGCATTACTCATCTACCAATAACTGATGGCCTTTTTGCAACCATGATACCTTGTAAGGAGTGGGGTGCTTCAACCACTTCAATCCTAACTTCTCCACCATCTTCGTGGCAAC
Source organism: Pinus taeda (assembly GCA_000404065.3). Taxonomy (NCBI): domain Eukaryota; kingdom Viridiplantae; phylum Streptophyta; class Pinopsida; order Pinales; family Pinaceae; genus Pinus; species Pinus taeda. Next base: position 70,425 of record APFE030075420.1, read on the forward strand.
CAGATTATCTGTGCTTCCACTATCGATAATCAACTTACAGCACTTACTATGTGACTTACAAACTGTCCAGAACAAAGCTTTCCTTTGACTTTGTTCAGCTGTTTCTTTGGCTGGTTTCAACAAACACCTTGTTCAAAATTAAGGCTTCCCCTGTTTTCAAAACATTTTCTGCTTCTTGGGGAGGCGCCTTTGCTTCCTCTAGCTGTGCGACATACGCACCTCTCTATCTAGCTTGTTCCACCTCAGGACACTCAAAAGATCTGTGTCCCCACTTATGGCACCTGTAGCATTGATTGTTAGCTCCTCTGCCTTAGCCATTTCCCCTTCCTCACTGATATGGCCTGCCACCTCTTGTGCTATCACCTTTGTCTGCTGTCCCGGAAGCTTTGGAACTACTGCCTTCTTCGCTATTTCTGGCAGTTCATCCTCTGCCATAAGACTATGCTCTTCTTGTGCCAGTTCCTCGTCCTCTCCTAGCATTTTGTTTTCTAGTGATATTCTCCAATGCTTTCATAGCACTCTAATATGCTTCTTCTATGTTTTCCGGGGAAAGAATGCTCATTTCATCTAATATTTCTAACCTTAAACCATTCACATACTTGGATGTTTTCTCTGGGGTGTCATCCGTATAACCAGCTCTTAAATTTACCTGGTAGAATTCTTCAGTGTACTCTCTTATTGTCATCCCTTTCTACTTCAGATTTTGCACTTGTCGATGTAGTGCAATCTGGTAATCCTTAGGCAAAAATTTGCCTTTCAACTTGGCCACCATCCTTGACTATTTCTTGATTGGCAACTTGTTCATCCTCCTCTCTGTTTGGACACTGTCCCACCATAGGGTTGCATGTCCCTTTAGCATCGTTGCAACGAACTTAAATTTCCAATCTTCACTAACCTCTTCACACTCAAAATATTTATCTAGTTCACTAATCCAATCCAACAGAACCTCTATGGACAAGCTGCCGTCATAATTTGGGATTTCTAATTTAGGCTTGTTTCTTGCCAATAGGACCGACCTCAACAGTCCCATTTTTGGCCCTTCTTCATCTGATCCATTTGTTATCACTATGGCTTCTTCTTCACTGTCATCTCCTACCTCTGGATCCCTTCTCCTTCTCCCTTCAACTACCTCCAAACGGGCAGTAAGGATCCTGATCTCCTCTTGCAATCCTTCATCTGCTGCTCTTCGAGTACCTCTTCCACATCCTCATCTTCCAACTTCCATTCCTTAGGAAAAAACACTAAAACCTGGCTCTGATACCACTATGATGGGACCAATCTGCAGTTCCACACAATAATGCTTATCAATAACACAATAATGCACTAATCAATAATTAAATGATTAAATAACGATTTTGGGACTTAACATTCATGATTAGTGGTTAAATTATTGGATGGTTCTAGACTTCGTTTGGGTGGAATTTATGGTGGTCTTTAATTATGCTCAGCTGGTAGTACTCGCCTCAGTTTTTGTTTCCCGCTCCTTGGTCTACACCCGAAACCCTGCCTCCTATGTCATTGTTTCATTTTCGCTTTTGTAACTTTGCTGCACTGAGGGTTTGGTCTGGAAATGAGTTTTCGTGCTATGAATGGATGGAAGTGAGCCACAAGCTCTACGTACGCCAGTTATGGGCTATGTTGCTTGTTGGTGTGGCCCTTCATCTTTTCTGGTGACTTATTTGCTCAGTTCCTTGGACACAGAGTGATGGTTCTACTCTTTTGTGTAAGAAAATGGCTACTGTCTTTGTCTGTTTGGTGGCTAAACTAGTTTCTGCTCCACTATTATCTTGTTATTGAGGTTCTTCTCATTGTCAAATTTGTTTAATGGGTTGGTATGCTATAGGTCACAGTTGCGGTGGCCTCCTCTACTCGCAGTTCTCTTCAGGTAAGCGGTCTCTCCATGATTTATTTTCCCACTTCGTCTTACTCTGGTTCTAATGAAAACTGCTCCTTGGTCTCAGGTTGTCATCGTAGATTATGGCTCAATGGGTTTTCATTGTTGCTGTGCAACTAAACCTCCAGGTAAACAATTTATCCAATGTAAATACAATTCCTTCTTCTTTGTTTGCTTCTCGCCTTTCACTCTATTGACACTTGCCTGACGATGCTACCCTGCTTTACTTGTACAGGTTGGGGGTTCGTTCCTTAGCATGGTTGGTGTGAGCGCTACGACTCTTTCCCGGTAGGCTCTGCCACTATTATCAACTTGTTTTTATTATTAGTCTCTGTCGGTTTTGTTGGACAGAGTCCCAGTTCTTGTTTGCTTATACTCCTCTATCGTCGCTATGCAACCTAGGTTAGTTTGGCACAAACCCTTGTTTGATTTCTTCAAATTTTGTAATTGTAAAACTCTATGTTGGAGGGTGGCCATCCAAAACCCTCGCCCTTAGGGTTCTGCTAGTTCGTTTGGTTCTTCCGCCATTCGAGGGTTATCCCTGGATTGTTATATGTATAAAAAATTCTTTTGTTGTTGGAATGAAAAGAATGAAATAGTGGATTTGGTTATATTTTGTTACCTCTGTCCTGGGTCTTGTTGCTAAGCATGTATAATCTTGTTCTCGGTCAAACTGTTCGTAATTGTGCTTGGCTCTTTCATTCGTGAACTCTGTGTGTGGTTTTGCTAGCCTTTTGGACCAGAAATACTCGTGCAATTTTCTTTGCCTGTGTTCTATTCTTTGAAAAATGAAATAATGAAAAGTATAGGATTGCGCAGTGTTTGCCTAGTTTAGTTTACTCAATGATTAAGGAACAAAAAGTAAATGAATGTTACAATGAACAGTTATAAATGGACTAAGATGAAAGAAAAATGATTCTCGGTATTGTATTTCTGTTTGCATATGCTGAACCCTTTCAGAATGATTTACATTTCATATTTGTACTGCTTGCCCACAGTTACCTGAACTGTGTACAATTATGCTTCAGTTGTTTCTTTTATTAGTTACATAACTGTTAATTCATTCAGTTCTTCTTGCGCTGCAATATTTTACAATTGCATGGATGCCTTTTTTTTGTTCTAAATGGAAGAAACAGTTATAAGATAATTACTCACTAAAAGACAAACAATTGTGACAGTGACCCTAACTAACTATACTGTTGCCTAACTAATAATGAAATTAAAAAAAATCAACAAGTCCCTACATTCTGTTTTGATCAATTAAACATAAAGAAACCAAGCGCTGTTAGATATTTCCACCTTGGCAGAGACCAACACCAGGTCATGGTGCCCTTAGCTGGATGTTCCTGCATCTTTAATATATATTATATATAAAATTTAATATTGTATTAAAACAAGTTATATATTGAATAATATCAAATATTATGATATTTAATATGAATATTTAGATTTAAAATATAATAGTAATAAAATAATCTTTAATATAATATTTGGTTAATAGTTTTTTGCATGGTATTAATAATAATTTGGTCCATGGTATTTTTTTCATAGGTTCACCTAAATAAAAGCCTATTTTTTTGAGTGTTAGTAGTGTAAAGAGGTTGATGGAGCCAAATTAAAAAGAGGTTTTTTGGAGAAAATATAAAAAGAGGTTGTATTTATTTACCATACCTCTTGTTTATTTATATTTTTATTTATTTATCATATTTCTTTTATTTAGAATGGTATTTGGCCCACAGGCTTGGTATATTAGTAGATATTGATTTCTAATCTTATTTGATCTGTTTTTATTTATTTACCATACATCTTTATATCTGTTTTATATTTATTTATTTATCATACATCTTTTATAAATATTGTAATTGGACCATGGTATTAATAATTATGTGGCCTCGAAGATCCACCTAAATAAAACCTATTTTTTGAGTATTCATAAATATAAAGAGGTTAATGGAGTAAAGATAAAAAAATGTTTTATTTATTTACCATACCTCTAGTTTATTTATTTATTTTTTTTATTTACCATACCTTTGGAGTAAATATAAAAAAAGTCTTATTTATTTACCATACTTCTAGTTTATTTATATTTATATTTATTTACCATAGTTCTTTTTTTTACTATTCGTAAACCTCTTTATATTTGAAATTTATGTTGTCTTTATACATAATAATAATAATTAGATTGATTTTTAAATAGGTCCGACATTAGATTAACAATGTTATTTTTAATCTGAAATTAATAAATAAACTTTGAAAAAACATATAAATAAGCAAAAATAATTTTATATTAATTAAAATAAATATTTCAATTAATCAAAAGTAAAATTAATATATATTATTTGAATGAAAAGTTTCTTTCTATTTTCAAAGAGAGTAAAGAGATTTGTAATTATTTTATTTAAACTTTGAATTACAAATAGCTTAATAATTTAATAATTTAAACTACTGTAAATTTGGGGTTTTGGGTGATTTTGCCCTAAATCGTAGGGGTTATAGACCACCTTGCCTTGATAATTGGGAATGTAAAGGCATTGTTTTACATCTCGCACTGTTTCTACCAGGGTAGCACCTATCCAAATCCCTAGGAGGATAAAACTAATCCAGATAGTGCAGCTATATTGTGAGTGGATCCATGTGTTTGGTGGCCCTGGAAACTGACATCTCAACCACCAAAGTGATTTCAAATTCCATCGAGATTGAACTAGCGATAACTAGTTGGGAGCTAGAGAAAGAGAGATGCAGTGAGCTATTGAAACTTGGAAAAAAAACTAGTAGGTTTTTAGATTCGAAGTTGATTGTAATGGAGACATGGTGGGTGCTTAAGATGTTGGTTACATGTTTGGCATTTTGAACTGCTGCCGACAGATCAATGGATGTTTAGGTTTCATCGAAAGTTGGTCTTTGAGAAAGTTGAGGAAAACTTTGGATCCGATGCTCGATTACTCTCACACTATTGTTGAGAAAAATCAAATATTCAACTTGCAGAATGATTGATCCAATAGTTACACACTATGGAAAAGGTCAACTATCTTGCTTCTTGGCCGATCCAAATTTTGTGCTAGATCTGGTAAGTAACTCTTAACAAAGTGTGAAAAATCATTTCGTAATTAATTTTAGATTTTCTGGAGTATTTCCATATATATTTTTTTTTTATTAGATTATGTTTTTCATCTATATCTGGAATATGATAGTGGATGGTTCCAAACTTAGATTTCAATTTTTTAATTATTTAAATCATATTTATTTGATTTTTCTGGAGCTTCTCTACATTATTTATTTCTCTTGGGAGATCAGATCCTTCATATATGTCTTCAAAACTTCGACTCAAAAAACCATTATCTTTTTTCTCTTAAATGTGTTATTTTTTTGGTTGAATTGAAATTGCAGATATCGGTAGACATGGTTGCTAATGCAACTTTAGTAGCCATGACAAAAGCATGGTGTAAAGGTTTAGCAGGTTGCTTCTATGGTGGTAAATTCCATAACAATTCAAGAATTTTTAAAAGTAATATTTGAAAATTTTAAATCTAATCCCTACATTGACCGCAAAGGAAACCTAGTAAAATTGTTGAAACAATTGACATACCTTAATACTATGGAGAATTATGGGCAGGCTTTAGTTCACCAAACAATGTAAGTTGTAACGATACTCTATGTTTCTTACTTGAAATTTTGATGAATATAAGTGGAATTTGCAAAGTTAAAAATTTACTCATGTAAATTTTATTTTGCATATAATATCTACATATAATCTCTATTAAAGGAGTATATTCATTATTTAATCTAAAGAATTATTCATCGTAATTGTAAAAAATACATAAAAGAAATCATTGCAAACTGATAGTCATATTGCATATAGTGGGGTTATCAAGATCATCTACAAAATATATGTTACAACAATTGAAGTAGCTGGAAAATATCTACGAGCCATATGCATTCTACGAAGGAAGGTGAACTATGTGTAATGGAGATGAAATACAAATTTGTTGGTGCTGTATAGTTTTAAACATTTTTATTGGTAATCAAGCAGCATACATTAATAATTTTTTTAATACATTTGTGTAGATTCAATACAATAGTGAAAAATTGTTTCAAGAGCTCTCTAAAGATGAATGAGAAAGTTTCAGGTTTGATGTTAAGATTATTGAGCGGAAAAATTACATCGGAAATATTCATATTCCCTGACTTGAATATATCTTAAATGGGTGAATATGTATCAGTGGATCACAATGGTTGCAATGGCCATGAAGACATCAATTTTCACTTCACTAGGTTCACTATTTCTCAAAGATTGATGGGCGCTGTTGGAGAAGTTGTCCAGATATTAATGGAGGTGGTGCCAATGTAAGGTTGAACTCATTTCCACTAGAGATGATCTTATTAATGATGTGTTTATGTCACAAGAAGGTAGTTACACGTTTACAAACATTAATCCAATGAAATATAGGTTGGTTGCTTCCAATCATGAATACATAAACTACATCAATCCTCGACCAATATACAACTATCAGGTCATATCAAATCCCACTAGATTTTTTTCAAAAAGGAAAGGCCATTAAATTTTTCTCTCTTTGCCTTCATTTGACACACATAATAAGTTTGGAGATTCCTTAAGGATGAGTGTCCAAAGGACACAGTAGCCTTCCATGAAATCAAATGTGAAGAAGTGGAAAGAGCGGGCTCTGTGAGCCAATTGTTAAAAAGAGGAAGAAGATATAAGGTCATACCTAATGTCGATCCTAGCTAGGATGGAGCTACACATGAGGTACAATGATTGGGGTTTATAGAGTATATTTTCTATAATATTCTCTTTCAAATAGGTGATTCTCATGATCTCTTAACAATTGTCTAAAGAGGCCCTCCACAGATGGAGTAGGCTTTGGAAATATGGTAGTAGATGACATCTTTTCTGTCCCAAGTTATGATATGGATGGCTTAATTGTTTCTTAGGGTAACCTTATTTTAGGTGTTCATGTATAACTTTATTCAAATGATATCCATGAGGTGAAGTTCCCTCAAAGAGGCTCGTTAGCCAAATCAAGCATTTTGTCATGCAATATCTGATGTATATGGGAAATTTGATTTATTTTATTCCACATGGAAAATAAAGATTGTTGCCATTCTACAAGGGTGAGAATACAATATTTGATGTTTCACTTCCATCTATAGAGGTTTTTGTTGAGCACAATCATGTTAATATATCTCAGCCATTTTAGGTCACAGGTTTCTCAGTTGGATGGCTTGTGGTGATTTCTGAAGGAGTCCGTTTTGAAGGTGTTACGATATTAGTTGATGGATGAGAAGGAGCTACAACATATGTCCAGGGATATTACAAACTTTATCATGTAACATCAACATGCTACATAATCAAGGCTGAGAAGGATCACTTTAAGTTTAGCATTTTTGAGAATTTCATGGTTGTTCCAAACATGGATTCCATCCCTAAGATAGAAGCAACACATTATAATATTTTTGGTTCCCTAAAATTAGTGACAAATGACTATTATGGAAAGTGTCAAGTTGGTTTGATACACAGGCTAAACAATGTTAAGCCTCAACTAAAGAGGATTAATGATATGGGAAACTTATGCTTCGAGGTTCAAATAGGTTAATATCGAATTTCCCCAATGACCACAACAACAGAACGTGATTCTGGTCTTCAATTTTCACCATCACATATTGATGTGATAGTAACTAGACCAATGTTTGGCATTGAATTTATAAATGCCCTTGTTGATATCCGTGGATCAATGATATGCAAGGAAGGATGTGACTCCTTAGTTTCTATATCACTTAATTCTCTGGTTGTTGAACTCTGGGTTCAGAGAAGCTTAACTCTTTAAATTTAACAAATGGGAGCAGTGACTTCATATTTGAGAAAGTCCTACTTGGTGCATTACATCGTGAGGTAAAACATGGACCTTCATCTGATTTTTTAGATTGGGATGATGAATGGTGTTAGGAGGGAAAGGTTATTGATGTCAATGTTGGTGTTTTTGATCATTCAAAGATAATGTTTATCCAAAAATTCTATTGGTTGCATATTATGTCTACTCATCTTGTGGATTCTTACATCGTACAACCAAACAAAGAACCCATGAATTTGTTGATTGAGAAAGGATGACAACAAATCTTCTTAGAAGCTTCTCATGTGCAAATTGCTTCATTTCTTGAACTCATGAATTTTCTTTCGAATGTCTTCATTAGAATTCAATGTGTTGAACCATAAGCCTATATATTTGACCGATGAAAAATATCTACTGAGTGGTGAAATACATGTTGATTCAAGTTCTTATCCAAAAACAAATGAGTTGTCTTGAAGCATTATTATAGACATATGGAAAAAGATGGGTGAATTTATAGATATAATCAATAATGTCAAACTTGTTTCAAGTGCTAATGGACCAAGCAACATTGTTGTATATCATTACACTCACTGGGTCAATCTTGAAGATGAAATGGTATTTGTTATGAGAGATAAAAGGAATGCTGGAGAGAAAAATAGTTTTGAAAAGGTCTTGTTTTATCCAAGAAGTTGGCACGTTGCTGTTAAAAATGATGGGTGCCAACCTTCTATTCATTGTTTTGTGGGGTGCCTAGGAAAGTACATTCAGGGTCAATGCTTCCAACAATCCCAGGTGTTGAGATTAATGTAATTGCTCAAAATGACAGTAGCAATGTTAATTTAAAAAAGGGTGACATGGTTCTTCAAACTTCAACAGGACCATATGGTCTATTTTTGGGTGGTCCTGTATGTGATGATATTGAGTACTATGTTGAAGCTTCCAAGGGATATCATTTAAAAGAACTTGCATAGGACCCCTTTTGAAGCTTATCTGTATGCTCATCCAATTTGATTGGATGCCCCACTCTACTAGCGAAACCATAAAGGATATTTGATCATTAATATTCAACCTTCTATGCACTCCCTACATTTGTGGTCCTCAATAGAGGAATCACTAAATTTATATCAAACAACTGCTAGATATGGATAAAACCTCTTTAATAATATTGCTTCAAAATACAACCATGTAATTCTGGATTTTACTATTACTTTCAATGCTTTACAATGAAACCAATGTAAATGCAGGTTGTATGTGGATAAAATATAAACCGATGTAAATGCAGGTTGTCTTATACGTGTATGTAGGGGCATATATGATAAAATATTTGAGAGTGAATGGGATAATATTTCAAGAGCTTTCATGCTCTATTTGAGACTCAATATGCAATGTGGAAGTAATTCAACCGTACTGGAAATGGACTCATATCCCGATAATGCATACAATTTCTTTGTGGACATATTCATTGAGATGATGAGGAGCTTTAAATCATTAAAGGAGCTGGTCATATGTGTTGTGCCTTTGCTTAAAGAAATATGTGTCTTCTCAATTTTTTATTCAAGAGGCTTCCTAATCTCCAATGTTTGTTAATGGGTGACAACTTTATCTTGGTAAAAACATAATTTTTGCTTTTCTTTTACATGTGCAATGAATGACATGTTTCAATGTTTATTGTTTGCATTTTCTACCTAGTTGTTAGGTATAGCATAAAAAAAGAGAGCATATATTGATGTAGCTTGGGTTGACTATTATGTTTTGGTTCATTATTATATCATGTTTGTAGATTCAGTATATCCAATAGATATGAAAAAACCAAGTAATGACGTTGTTTCATATCTATTCCTTAATGAAAATCTACACTACCTAAATTAAAAAAGTTAACCTACTATAAGATGTGAAAAGACCATAAAATTCTTCCATGGTTTTTTTACATGATGTTCATAATGAATATTTATGTCTTTTACCTCGTAAATGAGTGGATAGTTGGCTTATTCTGGTTTTGAAATGAAATGCAGGACCTTTCAAAATATCCCATATGTCAACATCTCAGATCCTCACTCTCTCGTCTCCGTATATACAGGTTTATGTAGACATAATTGAATTTCATGATAGGGAAATCAATGCATTAGGTTGCTTTCTTTAGAGCACCCCTACTCTAGAGATTATAGAACTTTGTTTAATTGATGACTTGAATTATGACGATCCATGATATGTAAAGTTTTTGGAGGAAGTGATGTATTTGAATAGAGTTTCAAGGCAAACAAGGATATTGGTATGAGAATCTTCTTTTTAAATACATATTTCAAAATCTTTAAATCATTGACCAATAAAAAGGCTTTCTGGCTTCATTTTCTTTTATTTTTTTCTTTACGAAAGGGTATGACCAATGCAAGCTATATGTGGATACGAGGATGTGGACACCAGTGGAATGACCTCCTTAGTCTTGGGAAACATTGAGTATGGAAGCAGACGGTAGTCTCATGGAGTGGGTATGCGACATTTTTCCCCGTTTTCATTTTGTTTATCATTCGTTGTTTGTGCTGGTTCTAATAGTCAGTTTCAATTATTTATCTTTTTGTCATTTATATCATTAAAATTCCATATTTCCCAGGTGAGGTAACATTTTCGGTTGCTTTAGATGAGCAGCCTGTAGGATTGGGATGTTCCCAATGAGTTTTGAACATTTGTCCAATATGCCTTGTCGATTTTGGATTGTTATTGTGGTTTATCGCTTTAATTGTTATCTAGTTTGACATTTGATTGACAACAAAATTCAATGCTCTTATAAATTATTTGTATGCTAATTTTTAAAAGTATTTAAGAAATTTATCTTCAGTAGCCACACTTCAAACAATGGATTTCACACTAATAGGTTTAAGGTTTCGGTTATATATTTGGTTAAAATTTCCCAAGATTTATATCATATCTCAAGTGTTAGGTTTGGGTTATTTATTTGGTCAAAATTTCCCATGATTTATATCATATCTCAACCTTTTGAAATTCATGCATTCATTCCATTCGAATGTAACATATCATGATAAGGATCGGCCCTATTAATCTCACCAAATCTATTACTATGCTTCATGAATCATAATTCAAATGGACTCTAAATTTGGTTCTTTTCCTTGACTAAATAGTATTAAGCAAAATCCTCTCATTCAAGCTCAACCCCAAGTCATACTCAAATTTTTGACATGTTAATAACATTGTCTTGGCAACAAGTTTGACACCCAAGATCTTGTAAGTCACACAATACTATCCATTTAAAAAAAAAAATTGATCATATCCTTAAATTGTTAGCCCTTGGACTCCTTCATTAAACAAAAGTTCATTCTATGATCTTGATAATTGGTCTATCAAAGCATGGATGGGGTGAAATATGAGTTAAAGAGTAGAGAGAAATTTTCCTTGACATCACCTAGAATATTTTGAACTTTTTGGGGCACATCACGTGACACTACCATCACCACACCAACATTTTTTTTGGTAAAGTTCCACTACAAGAGGCATCCACTGATTCACGTTCCTCATCCCATGACGTAAAGATGATTCTTCCTGAAAATTTTTCCTAGATGATGATAGTGATATATAGTCCTTATCATCATAAAGTATGGATTTTCTTTCTTTACCCGTGCTCCACCTTCCCCCTCCCAATTGTACATAAGAATCAATTTCTCTTGCATGCTTCCCTCCGATTGCAATGTTATACCCATACCTGAAATCCTCATCTTGATCTTGGTTCTTATGCTTCTCTTCTTCTTCTAAGCTAAGCAATTGGAGAAACATTACCTCCCTACCACCACAAATAGATAAAACAGTTTTCCTACACTATCTTTCAAGCTCCACAAGAGGAATACTAAACAATTCTTGAGATGTTCCTCCCTCTCCAATCACCATAGCAACATCTTGATTTGGACCAGATCCATATGTTATGTCTGTAAGATTGGATTTAGAACTATCAAGGTCCTTCAATGTTGGGGCATCTCCACATATTGAATGAAAGGGAGGGACACTTGAATTTCCAAACCGAAGAAAGGTAGATCTTTGTCCATTCACATAAGCATATGAAAGGAGAAACTAGTCTGACCAAACCTAGAGAACTTTCATCACTCTCTCCTGCAAGGATGCCATAATATAAATGTAAAAAAAAATCACAAAACAATCCACACATTCATTGCACTAATTATGATATTTTTTTTTACAAGTAAAAATTACCAACCGCCTTGCTAATTGATGACCAAAAAGGGGCTTGATCTTAATACATTATGTATTTTCATCATTACTATCCTCAACATGTTCTATTATTTAGAGTGAGATTTCATGACTTAGCAGGTGCATTTTTCCACATTTCTGTTTTTATATCCCACACAATTGGAATCCTGCTACATTTGGCCTCCTCTACTTCCATAGGCTACATGTGTTAAAGAGGGTACAAAACACTAATGATATGTTAATTTTCCATAAGTTCTTTTCATTTTTTGGATGAATTCAGCGGAAATTTTATTCATGTTAATTATGTGGCAGGAAATAATGTTCCATTATTCTTTTTTATCATCTCTTGTTTATGAGTTAACATGCTTCTATTATACTATTTCATTACGACTATGTCATGTAAATATTAAGTTGAGTGGGTTTTACAATTGATTTCCATTATAGTCAATAACTGAATATATGAGTTTTCTGTTAGGTTGAATGATGGGACAACACGTTTTGATTTCCACTAGTGCTATCTTTTTCATATACTATCACAAGTGCACAAATACAAACTCACTTTTCTTTTTACCTAGATAAGAAAATGACGAAAACTTTGTATTTTGTAGTGATAAGGATAACTATGTATTGGAGCTAGACCTTGAGCCCTTCAATTCATCCTTTTCCTAATTGACACAACCATCTCCTATTGGTAATAGAGTTCAATTTTTGAACCAACATTTGTCTCAATACTATTTCATGATAAAGAAAGAACACAACCATTGTTGGATTTCCTTCGAGCACACAAATACCAAAGCCATGTCATTTTTCTTTCCTTGGTTAATATATTGCATCATTGTGTTTGATAGTTAATTCATTATTATTCTATGCCAATAAATCTCTATCAAATAGCAGAGAAGGATGACTTGGCTATTTTAGAGATATATAATACGAATTAATTAAAAATTCACAGGTTTATTTTGATTCTCATCTTTCTATTTCATTTCTTTAGAGAAAGCTATATATTCAAATACAAACTCAACTCAAACCAAACTAAAATAGAGAATCCTGTTATGAAGATGTTTCTCTCTCCATACCTTATAGTGACATTATTTTTTTGATTATAATTGAAGTTCACTGATAATAACCTGGACTTATATATTTCTTTTAGCACCAAATTGAAATGATGGTGAAAATACGAATATCCCATTAAATATGACCTATGATTCAAAGATATCACCTTTAGTCTGAGCATGTGGCAGAGTAATTTCTAAGGAGTGAAGTTTTATTAGAGGCATTGCTTATTTTTTTTTTTGGTTAGAAAGTGGTTTTCTCTTGCTTTTATGTGACTTTCAATTTATCATATCTAGCATGTTGATAAATGGGAAATAATAATGTGTGACATTTATCTTGCGGAAATTGATGTTGAATGAAAGGATATAGAGTTTAACCAAGCTACAACATGCTTTCGTAAAGGTATAGGGACATATTAAAAAGTTACCTAAGAATGCACCATATACATAGTTTGAACATAAGTAATATATGGCTTTTTCGTTTGTAGATATGTTCTTTTTTCTATCCAAGATATCACAACAAGACAAATATTGGTATTGTAGAAATTGTTAGAGGACCTCATTGAGGTCAATTTTTTTGATGTTCTACTTGAATGATACATTCTCATGATAGGAAGGATTTAAATAATAATTAATATGTTATGAAAAAAATTATATTCAAATTTTATACATATAAAAGATAAAAACAAATGTCAATTCCTTCATTTGATTGTTACTTGACTCTAGTGTGGGCAGGTCACATGAAATGTGATTGGAAAAAGGATGGGGAGACAATATAGAGATCATGTCTTGGATATGATTCATTTGTTGTTGGAGATCCTTTAGGCACTTCAACCATTGACTTTGGAAATGTTTCTAGTAAGTATTCCTATGGTTTTTAATGTTGTGATTATTTCACCTCATGGTTATTTGGGTAAGAAAATGTTTTAGGAATGCATGATAAGATATCAATGGACAGGTAAACAATTTTTTTATAATTGCAGTGTCCATTCCATGATATCCTCTCTTTATTGTTTGATTATATTTTGAACGTTTATTTTGATTTTGCTTTACATTTTAACTATGAAATTGTAACTACTTGGTATTATGTATGTTTAAACAACAACCAAATCTTGAACATGAAATTAATATTACATGATATTGATTGAAATCCTTTTAACTATTTTGTATTTAAAGATTTTCATGATTATTAGAAAATTTCACTTTCATGTTGTTATTTAATAACACGTTCTTTATATACTTGACGAAGTTCATGCATTAGGCAACAAATTGTTGTTGCACATAAAATGACAAGGATTAAACATCACACCTTAGATTATTTGTTTTAATGAGTTATTTATAGTTTGAGATTTTTAGCATGTAACTTAGTTGGAATGATTGTGCCTAAGCTTTAACTGAAGGTTGAATACTATGTTACAAAGGTGTTCTTTTCTATGGTGGCTTTAATTTATTTATACAGGTCATTTGGCCACATAGTGGCCACTATCGCCCAACTGAAGAAAACTTATTCGCATTTCTTGCTTTTATGGGGAACAATGGCTTTAACATTGTTGATGTTGAGGTGTATTTAATATAAATCCTTTGTACTCTACTTTCATTTATATTCTAGTTTTCATCATCTTTCATGTCTTATACTCTGCATTCTAGGTTATTTTGTTCCCAGAAAAGGAACTCAGTATTGATGGTAAGCAACAGGATTTGAAGAAAGAGGAGAAAACTAACATTGGAGCCACAAATGCAAAAAGGGAGAGAAGAGAACTGGTCTAGTGGTACCCTTAAAGGTAATATCCTGCATAAGACACACACATATACGCTGATGTTCAAGTCTTCATAGTTGGTGAATTCACCAGCAATGAATTGACAATACAATGATAATGTTTTATAGTGATGAAAAAACATTTCATGTGTAAATTGTAGTCCAACCAATGTTAAGTTGGAAACTCATATCGTAATACTTGACATTTCATATAATATAATTTCTGCGATTGAAATTATTTATCATTAAAGTTTCACTTGATGTTGTTTAGTATTTTAACTAACATATGTAATTTTGAATTTTCATATTAAATGAACCAATTCACATTGTATGATGTTTTTTATTTTTATTTTTTTAATTTAGTCGCAAAATCATACTAATTAATCTATGTTGATTAATAATGAACACATAAAATCAATCTAAAAATACTAAATTAGTAGTTTATATTGATTAATGATGAACATAAATAAAATGAATATATGAATAAATTAGTCGTTTATAATGATTATTAATGAAAATAAATGAAATGAATATAAACTACTAAATTAATCATTTATATAATGAATATGAAACTACTAAAAAAATATAATTAACCACTGCAAATGATTAATTTTTCATTACAAATGACAACTAAAGTTTGCATATATACGACTATTAGTAGTTAATCTACAGTATCTTATAACACGACAAAAATTTAGTCATAATTCTTTGGTCACTAATTGGTTTCAAACGATGACTAAAATTTGCATATATATGACTATTAGTAGCTAATTTACAATATATTATAACACGACCAACATTTTGGTCATATTTCTTTGGTCATTAATTGGTTTTCTCAGATGATCATATAGTAATATATTTTGTTGTATATTTGGTTATTAATTCTGGCAATTAATGACTAAATCAATAATTAAATTAATGACCAAATTTATGACTAAATATACTATTAGATGATAAAATTGATAAAATAAATTAATGACTAAGCTAAAAACGACTAAAAGTTGGTCGTGTTATAAGATACTGTAAATTAGCTACTACTGGTCACCGATTGAAAATTAGTCATTTATATGCAAATTTGGGTCATTGTTTTAGTAACTAATTAGCCATTTTGTCTAGTGTATGACCTAACCTGACCTCCTAGATCCACTCAAGGAAGTGGGGTTGACTAATGACAACTCAACACATTCCATAGGGGATATAGGTCACTAAGAGGCTCAACAACTACCCTAGGTGACCAAACCCTGAGCTAAACCTATTTTTCTCAGCCCTGGTCCACAACCATACCCAAAAAAAGGACTCCATGCTGTTGGGAACCTCCAACCACATGCAGAATATTGCATCCATGTGGTGGCAACCAATTGTCTCTAGTTCAGAGGGTGCGGTCTTAGATTATGAGCCTAAATTCTAGGTCAGCCTCAAAGCACTGGTCATAACTCGATGAGACTTTCCAAAATGATAATTGACATTAAGAAAAATACATTCTTATAGAACTTAATCAAATACTTGGCCTATCGAGGCCTAACCATGACAGTGATTTTGTTAAACACATGGTGAACATGTAATCTACAGTTCATGAATGCATATTTGAACATAGGGGTTTGAAACTTATCTGAGAATCGCCAAGAAGGTATAATTCCCTCTCATAATAGTTGAAATAACATTTGTTAGCTCATGCATTCATTAACCATTCATCAACTAATCAAAATATATCAAGAGCCATAGACAATATAAATAATATAATCAACATATAACCAACAAGTGAACATAATATAAATCATGATAGAACAACCATAAAAATGACATAATCTCAAGTAAAATTACTCATAAAATACAAGAGGAAAAGAGATCTTATTAACATATACAAAATCCAACCAAGTCAGGTACTTTCATGTATCACCTGATAATGGATTTGGCTGAACCATATCCCTCTCTTAGCCAATCACCCCCATACCATATTCCAAGCATGATTGTGGGGTCTCATGGAATAAACCAAACAAAACCAAGCTAGGTCTTACGAAGGCTAAACCACCTCATCCCTCAACCAATTACTCCACCTCATGGTCATACATCACCAACACCAACCATATCAGTCTCTACCTAGTTGTCTAGGGCTCTAGGAACTAATAAATCAACCTACAACCTTCCAAGGCTCCAAAGCGTTTATCCAACACAGTTCCAGGACTAGTAACTCAACCCACCAAGGGTTCTAGAGCATTTGTCTAGCCTAGGCTATAAGACTAGTAACTCAACCGAAGCTATTCCAGGGCTCCAAGGCATTTGTTCCAATCCATAAACATAAGGAATTATGAGCACCAAACAAAAAACAGTTAAAAGGAAAAACCCACAACACCAAGGCTATCCACGATATGGCAAGGCAAGGCTAAAACTACTGTTAATCTAGGAAATCCTCCATGAGAATGAGAAATCATAACCAAATAACCACATGCATATGCCATGCATCCATAAATAAAGAAGGAGATCATACATGCAACCTATTACCTGCAAGGCAATCCTGCTATAGCTATTGACCTATATGTTCCATTATGTTTCCCCACTTTTCCTTTGCCTTGTTTCTCCAAATCCAAAGTATGCCAAAATGATCCTAGAGTGATCCAAAAAAACTCTAAGTGTGCAAGAGTGTGTGAGAAAAATAATAGAAGAGAGCTCCAAGATAAAAATGACAAAAGGTTGTGAACTGATCCTCAAAAGCCTTTTTATCATTGAGGTTTGTATTTTATTCATTTTCCTCTATTCCCTTCAATTTTCATCACATGCAATTTTGTGAACTTTCACCTTCCTTTTCTCCCATTTTCCATTATTTTCATAAATAAAATGCCAATTAATGCCAATTTTACTTTGCCAATGCATTTGCCAATTTCCATAGCCATAAATTAATCACAAGTGATCCCCATCACTATGTTTCTCCTGAACATTCAACTTGGAATATGTGTCCCATGACCTTGGTCTTATTTTTCCTTTATTTACTTTATAACATGAAATTTTAACTTGGGGCTATTACAAGGACAAGCAAAGTGTAGGGAATCTGTGGGGGAGAAACATGTGAAAGGGATGAATGAGAGGGGATATACACATTAGGGGGATGGACAAGAGAAGAATTACCAATCCCAAAAGAGGAAGGAGTAGGAACCATCAAGGAAGGAGGGGTAATGGAATTATAAACCATACAAGTTAGAGAGCTATCATCCATGTCCAAATATAGCATAGGTATTTGTGCATCCAAAGCACAAGGACCATTAGAACATGTCATAAGAAAAAATTTAGTGGGGGGAACCTTTTAAGGCTAAGAGAGGAGTTGGGCCGAATTGTGTTGGGAAAAATACTAAGAGGGGGGGGGGGGGGGGGGGTGAATTAGTATTTAGAAACTCGCTTAAAATTTTCTTTTCTTGTTCATATTTTTGTATGCGACTATACTGAAGTAAACCTACGTATGTATGCAACTGTTATGCATACAACTAGAATATATCCAGTTAGCTTACTTTTTAGTCAATTCATCGTATGTTTAACTTGAACCAGTGTATCAGTACTTCAATAGGAATTAACTAAATAGAAACCATGTGCACCAAGAAAAAAATATACCATCACACATAAGCAACACATTAACACACATGAACACTTCAGGGATTTTAGGTGGAAACCCAATGTAGGAGAAAACCACCACTTTTCTCATTCCTGTATTTATATTTTATTATAAAGAAAACATCTTACAATATTGTACTGGTGTAGAATCATACCAGCATAGAGGCATCCACCTATAGAAGGATACAACCTTTTTGTTGAAAATAGCAATAAGAAATGATAAAAAATAGAATCTAGAATATTCCAATTTTAATTTTTCCTTGAATTAAAATTCGTATTTAGTCTTAACAACTACTTGGAAATAATTAATTAATTCATTATGGATTAGTTAGTTGGATAAATTCATGTTAGAAGTCTTTATGAAGTCATGCAACAATTATCCCTTAATTAAGGAGATAAGATTGAGTTATAATTTGTTAACTAAGTTTATTGAGTTAAGTCCAGGTAAATTAGTTCCAAATTGTTTGAGGAACTAATAGTGAGTTATTAGTCAGTTGATGCATACATGCACTCAACAAGTGTACTCCAGATAGCTGAAGATTCCCTCATCAGAAACTCATGAATGTCTATTCTGAGAAAGACCCGATTGAGATTAAAGTCAAGGACAATGTACTGTCAGTTGCATGTTTTCTCCTATAAAGGAAACTCATGCATGCAGTAAAGGTAAGGTTCCTTGAGGATTGTGTAGTTTTATAGGGTGTGAGATCAGTGTTACAATTGGTAATAGGATGATCACCCAGGAGAAACTATGAAAGGAAATAGGAGCTTGGAGGGTAGAGGAGAAGGCTTGTGAGAAGCTTTGATTGCCTGCGAGCATCTGTGAGGATTGTACTGAGAATTGGCTAGCTATGAGAGCTAAGGATTTGTATAATTGTGATGCGTTTCCACCTTGTATGTTAATATAGATAGTGGGGCTTTTAGCTGATGCTTTCCCCTAAGTATTTTATGTGTTTCATGTGCATTGATTCTTCTTCTTATGGTTCTATGTGTTCAATTCGATCTTGCTCAATCTTTAAGCTTTCACAAGTTTGATAGTAGAAGTAGATTATAGTATTTTGCTTTGGTATATTGCATTATCGAGTTAATATATAGTCAGATTTTCTACATAGGTCTCAGAGTGAGATTTGTAGAGAATCTGTAGAATTTCTACATGATATCAGAGCCAAGTTTATTGGAGCTATGAAAATTATACGGAGAAGAGAATTTGAAGTTTTAAGTTTGGGGTTGCAGGTGCAAATCGAATTCATATCATACATCAAGGTTGGCCAATGGCGTTCTATGGCTTGAGACTCAATTATGCCTTGGAAGGTATCTCAAATTACATAGCATGGAAAGATCACATGGAGGCTATATTAGAAGACAATGGCTTGAAGGATTTCAATGATCAATAAATCCCAAAGCCAAGTTCAACTAATGCACAAGAGTTGGCTGAGTGGAAGGAGTGTGTGCGGAGGGTGAGACAAATCATCCTTGAGGGAGTTCGAGACCATATTGTCTCGAGTCTCCATGGGAAGGATAGTCAATATCCAATGTGGAAGACATTGAAGGCCCTCTACCAGAATAGTAGTAACGAGAGGAAATTGGCACTCAAGGATAAGCTTCGAAGAATCAAGATGGAGAATGGCGATACTATTTCCACATATCTAAACAAGCTCATCACCTATAGAGATGAGATTTGAAGTGTGGGAATAACTACTTCTGATGTTGATATGGTGAGCCTCACTCTCCTCGAACTTCCAAAGAGCTAGAATAGCTACCAGGAATATGTGAATGGAAGGGAGAAACTTCCAGATTGGGAATGACTATGGTCGGATATCATGCAGGAGGAGATCAGGAGGAGCACTCGAGATGGTTATTCATCCAAGGAAGATGATGAAGAAAATTTGGCCTTAGCAAGTAAGGCAAGGAAAGGGAAGGGGAAGGCTTCCCATTCCAAATCGAATTCTTCTCATGAAGGGAAGAAGGGTGACATATCTAAAGTGAGATGCTTTAATTGTCATGAGATGGGACATTATGTGACTAATTTCCCATCGAAGAAGTCCAAGAAGGGATCCTCAGAAGGATTGGAAGTTGAGGCATTAGCCTCTTAGTTCGAAATGGACTTTACTCTCATTGCATGCATGGTGTCATCGATAATGGGTTGTGGTTGGTATCTTGATAGTGGAGCCTCATTCCACATGATCGACGATAAAAGTTTATTCAGTACCTTGGAGGAGAAAGACCTCAAGATGCGCATAGAGATGGGTGATGATGGAAAGTATAGTGTTTCAGGAGTGGGCACGATTTCTTTTCAGAGGGAGCATGGAGCCCCTATCACCTTGATAGATGTGAAGTATGTGCTTGGACTGAAGAAGAACTTGGTATCAGTTGCAATGTTGGAGGACAAAGGCTACGATGTTGACTTCAGTAAAGGAAAAGCATTCCTTAGACACATCACCATGGGACAGGTGAAACATATCGGTTCATGAGTTAAGAACCTGTATGCTCTTGAGGTTCAAGATGCATGCAAAGCCTTGAGGAGCAAGGAAAATGTTAGAGACTTGGTGGTTAAGAGGGAGAGTAAATTACCTCTCAACATGCAGTCCCATAAGAAGTCTAAAACAATTGTGGAGGAGCCACAATTAGAGAAATGGACAGAAGGATCATGTTACACAGTATTTTGTCACCGTCCCTGTTACCCCCTCTCCCGTACATTGGAGGACTTATTCCAGGACCTGTGAGAAGTGACATAACCTGAAAACACCTGCATTGTATCTCCTTGAGTATGTACTTCATATGCCCTGAAGACACCTTCTACAAAATACCCATAAAAATAGCCATTTTCCCATTGGCATTGTTCCACAGTGTATCACTTGCGCTAATGGGGGAAATCCTCCAAAGAGGGCGCGCCAGCTGGCGCTCTGTCTCAAAGTCGCACTAGCGCCAACCCAGTTGGGGAAATTTTTTAACAAACCAACTTGCGAGGGTTCTTCCTAACCTATTCATGAACTGATTCCAGTTTGAGTTAGTTTAGTTGGGCTTCGAATCTCAATAGAAGGGAAGTAGTTCTCCACCTCTCATGGAAGCTTCCTAATGATAAGGACAATCCCATGAATCTTGTGCATGATCCTATCTCCTTCTCCTCTCTATATATAAGCTTGTCCTTTTGCCTTTGACAAGCTAGTTAGTAATTCCACTCTTCAAGCTCCAAATTCTAAGTCCCAAAGTCTGAGAATTGCTAATCTCATGCTACAAGAGGCCTTCTTCACCCCCATAAGGCTATATATTTAATGAGGATATCTTTGTCCAAGTAACCAAGGAGAGAGAGGCTTGTTCCCCATTCCAAACAAGCTTTGCAAGGCATGTGTTGCTGATAACCCAGCCAAAGGAGGATTTGACGTCAGAACTTGGTTGTATTCTTCTTTGTTTATCAATAATAATAGACGACTATCATTATGGTTCCACTCTTATTGTCTTTATAATGATGTTTGAGTTATATCCTTTCTGACTATTATATAGTTACATTTCTTGGATTTTATGCTTGTATTTGTGTTGTTCTTTGCATGTAGAGGTGTCCGTTCACGAGGATCGTGGGGATTGTGACCAACTAGAGCGAAAGAATGGGAGCGACGACTCTTCTACAAATACTAGCATTGGATTCGAGGTAGGCCCTCATCATCGGTCTTTACTTTGCAATTAGGAACCTGCGTGTTAGCGTTGTTTGATTGTTGCTAGACCTCATTTAGGCTAGTGGGATCGCCTCTGTCCGCAGAGGGGATTTACCTCCACATCAATTTGGTGACTCCATTGGGGAGTTTTCTTTTTGCCTTGTTGTTTGTTTTGTCTTGTTGCTTGATTTGTAAACTTTAGACGGAGCTTGAAGTCTGGTCAGATAGCCTTCGAAATGCTATTGCCTTGCATTAGCAAAGTAGATCAATGCCACTTCAGTCCATCTCCGGTTTGGTTTATGAACTGAATGGCTTGGAACTTACCTTCTTTCTTGGTTGTTTCTTTGTTTCTCCTGCTTGATTAGCTTTCTGGGTTGAATGCTTGTGTTGCTTCTTGCTTCTTGATGTACTTAGGTATTACTGATTTGGCCTTGGCTCTTTTGTTTTTATTTTTCCATAGAAAACTCAGCTGGTGCTGGTTTATAGTGTTACAGTCGCACTAGTTGGCGCAAGTTGCACATTTACAACCCGCGCCAATTCCTGAAAGGTGCTTGTTGCAGCATGACAGTCGCGCCAGGCCTGGAAACTTTTGAAGTTTGCTTTGTTGTGAACTTTTTGAGCTTAGGTTTTGTCCTAGGTACCTTTCTCAGACTACTTGAGTGTGTTGGAGTGTGATTTGACTGGCTTTGATCGTTACCCTTTGGGTGTTTGCTTTTATCTATCGATTTAACATTTCTAGCCCTAGGACATCTAGTGGCCTTATGTATCGAGCCTTCCTCAGGTGTTTTGACCTTTTTGCGGTCTAGTTGACTCTTTATTTGCTCCTTTACACTTGGTTGGTAGTTGTGAATCATTTTCTTGCGTTATTTGGGTGACTTACTTTGTCTTCACTTGAATTCCACTTCGTCTCACTTTGAGCCTAGATCACACGGATCATTGTTGTCTTTGGGATCTTTCTTGTTCTTTGGCTGTTTGATTTGTGATTTGAGGAACTGAATGTGCTTGTATTGAATAAAATTTGTTTATGTTATTTCTCAAAATTGTTTAGTGCATTTTGCCATCATCAAAAAGAAAAAATCTCTTTTGCTTTGAATTAGTTAATGAAAATTAGAACTTTTCATTTCGATTAGTGATTAGTGATCTTAAAGAAAAGTTTATTAATTTGCATTAGCTGCATTAGGGAAGCTCTTTGTTGTTTTTTGATCGTTTTGTTTGCATGAAAACTCTCCAACTCTCTCGTAACTAGCATTCATCGAATGAAATGACATGTTTTGGCATATAGATTGCATTTACGGAATTTTCAGAGATTGCATACGGTAGGACCTGAAAACCGAAACCTAACACAAGATCAACTTTAAAATAAACCGAATGAATCTAACAACGCATTGGAACATAATGCTCAGATTTTAGAGGTCTAGGCTAGAGACGTGCTCTGGTGTCGTTAAACCTAGTCACTTTTGTTTCCACTCAAGGTTGGGTGATTCCTCCTTTTGTGACTCAACTGTGGTCTAGTACGGACTTATGCTCCCACGTAAGGTTGAGTATATGGGGAGACTCCACTAGGTTATCATCCTTAATCCACAGGAAGCCGTGTCTGCCGCCTTACAGCCCGTAACGCACCGAACACAACATTCGGGAAGATTGGCTGTCATACGGAAAGTCCTTGGTTTTCATATGATTGCTAAGGTGTATATGCAGTTTTACAGATTGTCTGGTAAACCCCTTTCCTAGTTCTCCAGAGTAGTCACTTTTTGATCCTTTTCGGACTCCCTAAAAGGAAAGGCTCACTTGAGCATTTGTCACTTTGGGCTCACTAAACATTCGAAGGCGACTAGAGTCATCTTTTTGTCCTTTTCTCGACTCTTTAAAAATGAAAAGGTCAAGTTATGTCCTTGTGTCTTAAAATTTATTCGGCCGCGTTCACACTTACCTTGTTAGATCTTGTTTGTGTTAGTTTGAGTAGGGTCTTTTCTCGTTAGCTTGTTTAGGATATTTTGAATTTGATCATCCTGGCGGATCCATCGATCCCATCTCCCGTCCCTAGTGACCAAGGGTCTCCTTCTTCTACCGCTCCTGAGACACCGATTTGTGGTGACACTTTTCCTATTATTCCAAGTGTCCAACTGTTGAACTCTCGCGCTCTAGAAGACGATCTTCACGATCTATTTTGTAACCCTGTTTGGGAACCTTACGAAGAGGATTTCCCCTCTACTCCTACTAGCGTTTTGGTCCCGATGGCTTCCTCTGATATGGAGGACACATCTCTTGTAGCGAGTGAGACAACTGTTTTGTCAAGTATCGAGACTCCTATCCCGGCCACATCCCTGGTCATATCTACGGCCTTCACTGTCACCCCTCTTGGTGTTACAGTGCCCTTACGCTATAGGGCTTTGAGGGATGCCATGGGCTCTAGGAACTCCTCTTCAAGTACCATGTGGGATCATAACATCATTCCCACTACGGTATCTTTTGTTTCACAAGTTCACAATACCGTTGTCACATCAGTTTCGACCATTCCAACCATTTGTGTCGTGTCTTCAACTCCGGTTGCTAGTGCCATTACGACGTCTTCGATCGTACCTACTATTACTGGTCCATCCCACGGTCCAATACATAGTGGCCAATCGACACATACACCCAGAGTTGTCCATCCTGTAGTTAGTGCCCCACCTTCTTCTAGTGCCATTCCAGCAGGGGTGGCATATTCTCAATATTTGCATGCTGTCTAGAATCTGGGCATGCAAGGCCCTTATTATGACCCTATAGGTCATCATTTGTATACTTCCTTGCCAGCTGAGCCCGCCGTTGAGGTTTGAGTCCCCTTGAATGTCGCTTGGGGTACCACTTGTTATGGTGGTGGCCAAATCTGTCCGTATCAAGTACAGCTGTACCAAGGACCATCGTATTAAGGTCAGCCATCCTACATGCAGCCTAATTATGGGCAGCAATATTATGGCCAAAACTATCCAGGGTAACCTAGAGGCCCACAAGGACAACCCTCCTGGGGAAAACCTTCGGCCTATGGTGGTCCATCTTTCATCTATCCTGGGCAACCCTTTGGAAACCTAGAACAACCTTATGCTCAACAAGGACAATCTGGAGTCCAGCAGGGATACCCTTCCGGTCAACCCTACGGGAATCTAGGACAACCTTATGCGCAACAAGGACAGCCTTGAATCCAGCAAGGGTACCCTTCTGGGCAAGGTGGTCATCCTTACATGTAGCAAGGCCAGCCCACTGCTGTCAACCATCTAGACAGGTTGGTCAACCCCAAGGTCAACCAACTATTTAGTCCGTTCAGCCATCTGGTCCACAAGGACAACCCTCGGTTGTACAAGGACAACCTAACACTCAGCAAGCTCAACCTTCTGGGCAAGTAGGTCCATCCCAAACTCAACCAGGGAAACCTTCCGGCCAGGTGGCCCAAACTCAATCTTCCCAAGGACATATTTCTGGGCCTGCTCATCCGGGCATGCATATGGTCGTGGCTTCTCAAGCTCAACTCGGTTTTCAGCCCCAGACTCAAACTGGTATCCAGATGCAAGGTGGGTTTCAATCCCAACCTTCTTACCAAGCGCAGCCTGGTCCCCAGGCTCAATATGGAGCCCAACAACCGTATGGATACCAGTAACCCCAAGGGAAAGCTTAGTTTTCCCCTTATCAAAATTATCAACAAATGCAGGTCGCCCCTTACCAAAATTACCAGCAACAATATGTTTCTCCTGCAGGCCAGTTTGGTAATAAATGGGGCGCTGGGGGGTAGATATAGGGTCAACCATCCGATTATGGGTATAACCCCTATGGACAGAGTCCCTACAGACAAAACCCTTATGGGCCCGGTCCGTCTGGACAAAATCAATGGGGGCAACCAACAACTGGTTTGAACTCTGGTACTACCTCGTATCCACAACCGCAGATGTCCTTCAATCCTCAGCTACCATTCTTAGCAATGTTGGAACTGCCAGATGTATCTAAATTGACTAATGATCCTATCTTGCATAATCCATTCTGGCCACCGGTTCCAACCAAGATACCTGACGATTGTCCCAAATTTGATGGCAAAGTAAGAGAAGATCCTCAAGCCCATGTTATGACTTACCACCTTTTGTGTTTGTCAAATTCATGGCTTGACGATTCAATCCAGCTCCGCCTATTCCAAAGGACTCTTAATGGCTCGGCTGCTAAATGGTACATTGAGTTGACTCGTGCATCCTTTCAATATTTCAATTCGTTGGCAATGGCATTCCTAACTCATTTTCAGTTACCCTCAGTATGAGATAGGAACACATCTCCTTACGTCTCTCAAACAGGACACGGCCACGCACATCTCCGATCATATACATGAATGGAGATGATGTCATCGGTTGATCAAGTTCTAGATTCCTGATCAACTCCTAACCGATTGGTTCACGACCTCCTTTGTCCCTAAAATCACATGAGACATTGCTATGGGATCTTGTGTAACTGAAGAGCAAGCTATCGCGTGTGCTCAGTACCTCGACTTAGTTTATTCTCAGTTAGGTACTTTATATGAGTATTTGCCTGATGCCCTGAGACACGGTACATCCAAAGCTCCGCCAAAGCCATCTATTGACGGTGTTATTGGCTTTGTAAATCCGTCATCGAAGAAATCATCCTCGAACCCTGGGAAGCAAAATCAAATGCTTCAAACGAAAAAACTTCTCAGGGTGGATCTAATTCTGGAAGTACTTCCGAGGTCAACGTCGTCCAGTCCACCACGGTGGATAAAGCCTCGAAAGAAAAGAAAAAGCAGAAAGCGAAGAATAAATCTGAGCAACCCAAATAGGACTCCTCCAAACCTCCACCCGAGGAAGGAGCCAAATGTAAACCGAAGTATCCTTGTCTTATCTGTGATGAGGATCACTATACCAAAGACTGCCCAAGGCGGTCTGAAGTTAGTCATTTATTGAAAGATGCTCCTAGGATTCTTGCGGTTATGAAAGAACATTTTCCCTCACAACAAACTCAAATGGTGGTCGATCCATCCTCGTCTTCTTCTCCCTTTGGTTCCCAAGTGTTCATGGCCGGAACCATTCCCGTTCATGTAACGACTCGAACAAAGGAATATCCATCATCCACCGGGAAGGAGCCTGAGGTCCCCTCAAGCGCTCCTCCGTCTAGTTCTATTCTGCTCCACATCGAGAGACCTAGCACTGACACGACCATCAGATCCCCTCCTAAAGGTGTACTTCGGAGATCCTCTTACAACCCAAATGCTCGTGCTGCCTAGCACTATAGCATCGTGGAGGACTTAGCTCAGGCTCCGTCAGCTATGTCCGCTTTAGAATTTCTCCAGAGCTGCCCCCCCCAAAAGGAAGTCCCTGCTATCGGCCATCAGTGGCATCGACCCGACCGATTCAGATTTAATCACCTCTGATCTCGAGAGCCATGTCCCAAGGCTGCCTCATCAGATCGCCTTCCTCATTCAAGTCATCATCAATTCGAAAACAATTCATCGTATGGTTATTGATGAAGGTGCGTCAACTTGCATCATGTCTGTTGCTTGTTGGAAAGCGATAGGGTCTCTGACTTTGAGTCAATCTCCCACGATGCTGGAAGCCTTTGATGGGAGAGAATCTTTCCCCTAAGTATCCTTCAACGATTACCGATTACTTTGGAAGGGAAGACCATTGAAGTGGAAGTTGAGGTCATTGATGCAAATCTTACTTACAACCTCCTTTTGGGCAGGAGCTGGACATATGCTATGTGTGCCGTGGCTTCGTCCCTCTTTCGTGTCATTCGTTTCCCTCATCAGGGGAAAATTGTCACGGTAGACCAGCTCTCCTTTCTTCGCTTCATCTTCTGAAGGTAATGTGTCTTTCGTGGAGCATACCTCCATCCCCTACGAGAGTGTGGGAGCTGGGCTCTTTAAAGACCCTACCCTCATGGTTGTCTTTTCACTCCCACCTCCGAACCTTGCTTTGCTTGGTTTGGTTTCTACTCATTCTGATCCCCCATTTCACACTGTTGCTAATCTCATCCCCTCTACACAAGGGGGCATTGATCCTCTAGCTTGTAACCCTCACTCAGCCAGGGGGCATGGGCAGATCATCGGTGCTGTTGATCATTTTACAAAACAGGCCGAGACGACACCTACACACTCTAGGCCGGTCACACAGCAGTGTAATAGGATAAGTCCCGAGATGGGCTTGACTTGAACAAGTATCATGCGTGCACTCTATTTTCGTACATACGTGTGCTTTCAACAAGTGTGTTGTGTGTGCATGTTTTCATGTTTTTGTCTTGGTGTGTTGGCGTGATTGCCGCTTATTGTGTCTTTTTGCTTCTTGGACAGATGTTTGGATCGCCTTACGTTGGTTTCGCTGATGGTGCCTCCCACAGTACATGCAACTTGTCATCTACGGCATGGGTGATCTACGATCCTCATGGTGAGTTAGTAGACATTCAAGGGGTTTGTCCAGGTTGTACAATGAATAATGTTGCTGAGTATAGTGTTGTGATTGAATTATTAGCTGAGGCAATTAACCTTGGCATTCGAACATTGATTGTGAACTTGGACTCTCAGCTTGTCGTCCACCAACTCAACGGGCATTATTCCGTCAGAGACCATCGGATTTTAAGGTTGTATTTACGTGTTAAGTTGTTAGAAAGGGATTTTGATTTCATTACTTATCAACAAATTCCAAGACGACTTAATACGTTAACCGATGCATTAGCTAATTATGTGTTGGACAGGCATTTGCATAACATGTAATTCAACATAACATAAGAAGCATAAAGTACAATAAACTGTAAAACATATGTATATATATGTGTGTGTGTCCAAATGTTTGCATCGCGTGCATCATCAAAAAATAATACATGTTTGTCTGAGTACATCCGGAGACAACATGTCTCTCAAAAAATATGCATAGAAAAGAAAGCCTAGATATCTAGTCCCGGTGGTGCTGATGGTAGCACGTCACCGCTCGCACTAAACGTCTCAGGAGTCGGTGGATGCGAGTTCACACCCCCACCGTGTGCCTCTGGTACGCTAGCGGGACATCCGCTAGCCGAGTGTAATCTGGAATCCCTCGAGTGATAGCCTCGAGGTTCTGAATGAGCTCTCCTCTGTCACCACCCTCCTCCTAAGGATCCGCTGCTGCTACTGCTGGATGTCTCCTCGTAATGGGAGACATGCCAGCTAGACGCTCCAGGCCGACATCTACATATGCATATAAAGGTCATTAGAACAAGCGTGTATTAACAAAAAAATCATAAAAAACACAAAATCAAAAAACGAGTTCATACCAATCTCCTCGTCCCAGTCCTCTCCCTCCGGCAGAGGGAGGTTAGGGTCTCCGGTGAAGTTTGTTCTCGCATACGGCCATTCCTCCACCATAATCAGTTGGCGACGAAGCCACCTGAAAAACTCAGGTCTGAAAGACATCTGCTGATTGCCACCACCCCTCGGCATTAGTGCCACCCATCGAGCCATCCTCGGGTCTCGAGGTGCTAGGTCAGGAACAAAGGCCCCTTGGCCCTGGAAGCTTGGCACACATTCCAAGAAGAACATCACCAAGATGGATCCGTACCCAAACTATTGCAGCTTGCCTCGCTTGGCCTTTGTCAGCTGCCTCTTCATATTGGTTGTCACAGCTGATGCCCAATTAAAGACCATCGGGCTAAGGCACTCTGTTGCTAGTATCAAGTGGTTGTTAGTAGCTTCGTGGGGCGCTTGTGCCCCCGCAGCTCGTGTGAAGGTGAATAGCAATGCTCTGAGTGTCAGGTCCTGGATAGTGGGGATATCCACTTTTGAGCTACCTGACCCATATTGTGCCTCCAGGAAAATTCGAGCCTTCACCTCTTCCATCTTCTCTCCAGATGGCCTGCTACCAATCAATTGGGGCACCGACCCTCGTCGGGATAATCCAGTAAGGAAGTAGACATCAGATACATCTAACTCCAACACCTGGTCCCGTATCTGGAACACCTATTCCTCGATGTCCCACAAGTTGATCAGATATTGCAAGAGCTCTCGCTGAGCTCGTAAATAGGATAACAGGAAATATTTCATGAGCCCACAAGCTCAGAGAGCTTCCATGCAGTCCTCATCCACTAAGGCCAATGTGTCCACTTGGTCATGTTCTTGTTCCTTCCACAAGATTACCATTTTTGTGTATTTCCCTGCAATCACAAGCACAAAACAATGAATTAGATCCTTGTGCAACTTAAAAATGCAGCACAAACATTTCAAATTTGTTAAAAATTGACCAAAAAACCCACGCGGTCATTGGCGTGACTGTTTCTAAAACACTCGCACCCATGGGCATTTTCCTTTAGGGAAAATTGCCCCATTGGTGCGGGTCAATGCTCGAAACCTGCGCCAATGGGCGCAACCCTTATTTTTTAAATCCCTTCCCTAGAGGATGAAAAAATAGTCTAAAACAAACTTGAAACGAATGGAAATGGAGTGAGGGAAGAGACCTCTTACCTAACACTGAAGGTGCTCCGAATGGTCAACTAGATTTGTCACAATCGCCGCTTGAAGATTGCACACCAAAAGCCCTAATGTTGCTCTCCAAAGGTAAAAAGTGAAAAGTAATTTCTTGTTTTACCATTTTCACCCATTTAATAACTTTTTGGCCCTCAAATAGGTTTTAAAAGTCATTTTATGAATATTTTAATGTATATTTGTGTCGAAAATTGATTTTACGCCGGTTTCTTGTGCAACGACAGATGTTTGTGCGGCCTAGGCGACGAAACAAGTTGTATTTTATACCTTTTTCGGACTTAGTAAATACACAAAAAGTCACTTTGGAGTCACATTTTTGCTCTTTTCTGACTCTCTAAATGTGAAAAGAATGCCGGGTTGGCCCTCTCGAATCATTAAATGTAAATGAGAGGCAGTCGTCTTTAAACCCTTTTCTGACCGTGTAAAAACGAAAAGATTGTCGGACCCTTGTCGTTTCAGGTTTGTTAACGGTCACGAAGTGACGTGGTTTCGATCGCTTTTTTACTTTTTTAGATCGGAATCACTACTTATGAAAAGTAATCCTCGGTCGTAATGATCAGGTGGTTCTTTCGAGCATTGTTGTACACTTTTTCGGACTCGAGAGACACAATTTTACGAAAAAGGACACCCCTAGAGTTTACTTTTCCACTGTCTTTTCAAACTTTCTAAACATGAAAAGACGCCAAGTTCTTCCTTTGTCAGACTCGTTAAAAATTAATGACATTAGATTTCGTTGAAATGATGCCTCCCAAGCATATGTTATCCCCGTCAAGCTTGTCATCCAAAAATAATTGGGGTACTCGCCAGAAATGGTGGGGAAAAAGGAACCACAATTATCGTCGTGTCGGAAGTATGTCGCTCTTGAACATGGCACTTGTCTGCATTCGTGTCTAGGTGGGGACATCTCATCTTGTTTTTACACTCACCTCCATGGGTTTGGGTTATCCTATTTGATCTCTCATCTGCTCATTGCCTTTTTCCCATGACCCCTGATCATTTGATGTCAAATACTGCCAAGTCCACTGTCATGCTGCCAATGTGTTCAAGAGAAGTTGACCTCCGTAGAATACTCAACCTCCCTTTGATGCCTCACACAAAACATCTTGTTCTTCTTTGTCTCGTGTTGATGATGTGGGAAACATTATGGCCCACCTTCGATCAAGGTCACTTCCTGTCGACTTTAGCTCATTATCCAGGAAGTTGACTTAGAGACTCCCTTGAGGTGCCTTGGAGCCTACATGCCTCAATGGCAAGTTCTTCGTGTTCGACCCGAGATTTTCATCATTGGCCTCTGATCGAATGATTCTACGGGTGTTCGATGCCAGCTCACTGATTCGCACGCCGTAGATTGTACCTATAGTACCTTGAGGACCACTGTCATTATTGGTGGTACCTCTCGCGTCTGTTAACAATTTTCATTATTGACTGGTAATCAGACAATGTTCTTGCATGTTCGAATTTGACTCCCATATTCACATGCTTGAACTTGTACTTTGTTTGGGTCGAGATGGAGCACAAGACCCTGGATTTTGTCTGTTGAGGTCCAGGTTGTGATTTTGTGGATTATTATGATCATTACATGACTCATTTACTGGATGGTTGTGACCATGCCTGAGTCTATTCATCGATCCTCACTAGATGGCTGCGTCCATACCCTGGATCTAGATTTTTATGTACTCTTCTATGGATGGCTGCGCCCATACCACATACATCATGTACTTGAGATATCAGTTGTACTTCTCATGCAGGTTCTCCAGCGGCTATGTTTTTAGTCGACCATGTTCTTATAAAGCATTTCACCCCTCTCTCTCTCGGGCCTCATGCTTTAGGGGGCATCTGTTACACAGTATTTTGTCACCGTCCCTGTTACCCCTTCTCCTGTACATTGGAGGACTTATTCCGGGACCTGTGAGAAGTGACATAACCTGAAAACACCTGCATTGTATCCCCTTGAGTATGTACTTCATATGCCCTGAAGACACCTTTTGCAAAATACCCATAAAAATAGCCCTTTTTCCATTGGCGCTGTTCCACAGTGTATCACTCATGCCAATGGGGGAAATCCTCCAAAGAGGGCGCACCAGCTAGCGCTCTGTCTCAGAGTCTCACTAGCACTAACCGAGTTGGGTAAAGTTTTTAACAAACCAACTTGCGAAGGTTCTTCCTAACCTATTCATGAACTGATTCTAGTTTGAGTTAGTTTAGTTGGGCTTCGAATCTCCATAGAAGGGAAGTAGTTCTCCACCTCTCATGGAAGCTTCCTAATGAATAAAGACAATCCCATGAATCTTGTGGATGATCCTATCTCCTTCTCCTCTCTCTATATAAGCTTGTCCTTTTTCCTTTGACAAGCTAGTTAGTAATTCTACTCTTCAAGCTCCAAATTCTAAGTCCCAAAGTCCGAGAATTGCTAAGCTCATGCTACAAGAGGCCTTCTTCACCCCCATAAGGCTATATATTTATTGAGGAGATCTTTTTCCAAGTAACCAAGGAGAGAGAGGCTTGTTCCCCATTCCCAACAAGCTTTGCAAGGCATGTGTTGCTGATAACCCAGCCAAAGGAGGATTTGACGTCAAAACTTGGTTGTATTCTTCTTTGTTTATCAATAATAATAGACGACTATCATTATGGTTCCACTCTTATGTCTTTATAATGATGTTTGGGTTATATCCTTTCTCACTGATATATAGTTGTATTTCTTAGATTTTATGCTTGTATTTGTGTTGTTCTTTGCATGTGCAGGTGTCCGTTCACGAGGATCGTGGGGATTGTGACCAGCTAGAGCGAAAGAACGAGAGTGACGACTCTCCTACAAATACTAGCATTGGATTTGAGATAGGCCCTCATCATCAGTATTTACTTTGCAATTAGGAACCTGTGTGTTAGCATTGTTTGATTGTTGCTAGACCTCATTTAGGCTAGTGGGATCGCCTCTGTCCACAGAGGGGATTTACCTCCACAACATATCACATGCAGCCATACCTCTTGGTGTGAGGTGGGGTGATGTGAAGTGATAGTCCCAAGAAGGCTAAAATTGGGTAGGGTCCATTGAGAGGTTTTATCTCATGAATTGTACCTTGCTACGGGACCCCAAAGTACATAGTAGGGGGAGGAATTAGTGGGATTGATGTAGTTAGAGATCAAAGTGACAGAGGCTAGAGCAATGAGATACTAAAGATCATAGAGAAGGATTGACAATAGTGCAGAAAGGCAGAGTCAGCTGAAGTGCAAAGTTTTCAGTTGACATAGGCAATAACAGTGAGAGTCTTTGATGACAGATGGATCATACTGATTCAAGTTGGATGTTTTTTTTGTTTCTAAAGTTGTTGGAGCAACAACACTAGAGAGAAGTGTTGCATGCATAACATTCCAAAGGTTCACAATTGGGATCGAGTTGTATTCCTTTCTTGTTGAGAGGGAGTGTTGAAAATAATAACAAGAAATGATAAAAAATAGAATCTAGAATATTCCAATTTTAATTTGTCCTTGAACTAAAATTCGAATTTAGTCTCACCAGTTGCTTGGAAATAATTAATTAATTCATTATGGATTAATTAGTTGGAGAAATTCAAGTTAGAAGTCTTTCTGAATTCATGCAACAATTATCCCTTAAATTAAGGATATTATTCCTTAATTAAGGAGATAAGATTGAGTTATATTTGAGTTGTAACTTGTTAACTCAGTTTACTAAGTTAAGTCTAGTTAAATTAGTTCCAAACTATTTGAGCAACTAATGGTGAGTTATCAGTCAGTGGATGCATGCATGCACTCAACAAGTGTACTCTAGATAACTGAAGATTCCCTCAATAGTATAATGATTATGTGTTAATGCACAAGTTATTATAAACAAATCAAAAGGGTCTTAATGATTATAGTTCATAGAGGAACGTAAAAGTAGTACATAAGCAATGCTTAAATATGCTAACTATTAAATTACTAAATCAAACAAAATAATTTTAAGTCACCAAACCTATTACAGGTGTGCCTATCATGGTGAGAGTATCAAAAACCATAACTTATGAGAAACAAATCACAAGATAAATTTTAGAATTACGTATACCACTTGAGAAAATAATAATCATTATTCTATAAAGAACTTAATGAGGTAATAAATAACTTATGATCTTCTTATACAAGAATGGATGAAGTACTATTAAATCTAAGAAATTAGATATAGTAAAAAATATTTTTTGCATTAAAAATACTAATACAAGGAGATGTTCAATTAAAAAAATATAGTAGTTGTAGAACTATGAAAAGCATGGAAAATTTTAGGGGCTAATATTAGCAGTTGGGCTAATTTTCCATGATTTTTTCACAAAAACTTTTCACCAATTTCTATTTTTTTATAAAAATGATTCACTCAAATTTTACAATATAAAATCATTTTATATTAAAAATCACCAACATTATATAGGCACTATATATAAATCATTATATTTTTGAATAAACTTACAAATATATAAATAATTTTTTTATAGTGTTCATATTAGGGACCAATGTTTTTAAACTTCAAGATAATTTTCCATTCTTAAAATTTTCCCTCATGAAAAATAATAGGATCTTAATCTGATAAACATAAATTAAAGATAAGGAAGACCAAAATTCCTAAGAACCCTTAGTTTCATACAACTCAAATAAAATTAATGGCCATTGCCAAAGCTATTATAACCAAGACTCCTTAGTCATAATTTAGACACAAAGTTAGTAGGCTAGTAGGACTGACGTGTAGAAAAAGGAAGTTGGCTCCAGAGAGAACACATCCTTTTAAGTGTCATACTTGTAACATTATGTAAGGAGAAGTTTTGGCTCCAAAGATAACAAAACCTTAGATGCAAAATGAATGACAGAACACATCCTTTTAGGTGTTATACTTGTAACATTATGTAAGCAGAAGTTTTGTTAAAAATAAGAAGCATATAGGTATAGAATTCACAAAAGGGTCAATATTACATATAACGAAATAAAGCTATGGATATACTTGATGGAGAGCATGATATTCCATACTCCATGTAACTTTGTGTGCAAAGAATGTTTGGTAAGTAATATATTGTTTTAAGTAGGAATAAATTTGTGTCAAACTCAAGAGAACCCAATAATTAGGTGGAATTACTATGTAAATAATTACTATGCCTTAGCCATGACTAGTCATGGCTGAATGAGTCTTTAGAAACTAGTTATTAAAGAAGGTAGGAATACAGTTGAAAAACCCCAATTCATAAGAACAATATTGAAGAGTAATAGTTATATTACGAATACAAATTAATGAAGACTAGTTGGTAGGGGTACCAAAGTCTAGTAAGTCATTAAATTTATAGAATTTGGTGTATGAGACTAAATACAAACTTATGGTTAACATCAAAGACACTAGGTACATGTATAACCTAAAGAAGGAGTAAATAATTAAAATCTTCTGAAATTACTACCACTGAAACCAAAGTAGAAGAGTAATCGAAATAAGCCATATCTAAGGTTAGGGTTTAGAAATAAACCCGAGGTTTATGAATGATCAAAGATTGACAATAAGAATACTCAAATATGGAATTAAAAATATTACTGAGGCTATTATAAAGTTGTAGCATAGGTCATTCTAATAAAAAAACCATCACCTTTCCAAATTCCTACACACATTGCAATATTAGTATGAATTATAAGCAATAAACAGAAAAAACCAAATGCGTAGAAAGATAAGGGAAATTAATCATGTAATTGTTGAAAATGGGGGTAGTGGTAGTGAAATCTTATAAAGAAAAATTGTTGCAAACCCCTCTTGATTTCCGCAATTTTAGCTTAGCAAATAAAGAATAATATCATCATATTGTAGATAGGAGTAAGCAAAGGAAAATGACAAATCTTACTCTGCAAATTTACAAGAAACACAATGTTACCTCTTCTAATGGTGTGACAAATGATTCCTCTTAATATATGAATGGATAAATATGGAGCCAAATCAATGTAACATGGGGCATGCGGATTGAGAAACTTCTAACATCTTTTGGAGCCAAGAGATGCTCAGGCCATGTAACACACAAGAAATGAGCCAAATGAATTGTAACCTAGGGTTTTATTATCCCGTGGGAAACCTCAATAAAGTCTTTAGAATTTGAAGCTTAAATGTTAACTATTGATGGTGCACATGTTAAATAATCCATGTGAAGGGCATGCAAATACATAAGAGTAAGTATTTATGGCCTATCCATGGGGATGCAATGTGTAGTGAATGACCCATGCGATACCTGAACTATAATATATAAATTTTAAAGGATAAGTATTGTACAATGGGTAATCTTAATATAAGGAATAAAAGCCTAGTGCTATATATGTATTTATACATGATTCAATCACTAGGTTATATAAATAATACATGGCGTAATAACTGTGTTTGAGGGTATGATACCCTAATAAGATTATTTAATATCAGGATCAATGTAACTATGCATATATGTATAGAATGGTATTAATGAGTAAATTTTCTAAATTAAAAAGAAATGCGTCATCGTAAGGTGGACAATCGAACACTATATAAATATAGTTCAAACATGAGGTCCATTCATTTTAAGTAAAAACAATTAGATCCATTATAGAGGTATAGGGGTCATGAGTACCAAATAAACATAGTTCCACTCCTCTCTTGTTTTCAATTAAAGTAACAGTGAAAGTAATGAAGTACTTGATTTAGTTTGACTAAGAATAATACAATGATGACAAGTATAACATATTTGGAAGTATTACCTAAATTTTCTATTTATAATAATAGAATTTTTTTTTTAATATGAATATGAGGTATGTTACATGTGGTATTAGAGCTGTAGTTTCAAAATTGAGGCCTAAGGGACAAACCACAACTTCAAGAATAATGAAGAAAATGTTGTGTTCTAAAAAAACTAATTGTGATTTTGTTGTAATGATGCACAAATGTAAGCAGAAAGAGAGTGTAGTAATTATAGAAACCTCTTCTAGATCTTTTGATGAAGGAGAGAAGTTTTGGGATGAGTTGGGAGATGAAACTTCACCTCCAACAACCCAACTTCTCAACATTGTAAAATACATGAGGCAAGAATTGGCTAGTATTAGGGACAACAATCAGCTTTGTAAAGGCAAGTGTAGAACAGGTAGAACTCATCAAAGAACCAATTGAAAATTCTACAAATAAACCTCTAGATACAAAGGTGGGGGGGGGGAAAGAAGACACCCTAAAGTGGAAAATTGTTGAAAGTGAACATGATAAGTCTAAAAATGAATGTGACAAGCCTCAAAGTGAAGAAGAATTAGATAAAAATCTCCAAAATCTACTAAATTAAGAAATAAAAAGATAGAGCTATAGGGATAGTTCAAAAATACCAAACCACCCATATTTGATGGAGAAAAAGAAGAACATGCAAGCTTGGTTACTGAATATAACCAAGTATTTTCAAGTATATGAATATTCCAACAATATAAAGGCCATATTAACAATATATAAATTACAAGGAAAATCTTCACTATGGTGGGAGGAAGCAAAAAAAGTGCACAATATAGAAGAAAAGACAATCACCTCGAAATAATTCTATAAGAAATTTAAGGAAAAATACATGGGTGAGAGGATTTACTATGACCAAGCCAAAGAATTTCATGATCTGAAGTTGGGAAAATTGAGTATGGATGAGTTTGTGGCAAAATTTACAAACCTGTTAAGATATATTCCATACAGTCAACATGAAAAAGTGAAGGTACAATATTTTCTGAATTGTCTTCCTCTCTCATATAAAGAAAGAATTTAATTTGATAACCTGAAGACCATGGATGAAGTGGTGCAAAAAGAAAGGATATTCTATCAACAATTAAAAAAAAGGCGAAGGTTCAAAATCCTTACCTAATAAAGAGAAAAGGTAAATTTGGAATTGGAACTACGAAATCAAAATCCTCTATTCTGATTTTTTTGGAAAAGGTCATCAACATAAGAGGTTTAATCATAATAATTAGCGACAACTTACACAGTCCCAAACCGATTCCAAACAAACCAATATGAACAATAAAGGAGAAAATGGTGGAAGAGATAAATAACATTTAAAATGCTGGCGATGTGGAGAACCCAATTTACTAAGGAACTACCAATACAATACTAGCTTAGTTCAAACATTGCAAGTTGTATGAGAAGCATCCAAAATAAACGACATAGCTAGGAACATACCAAATATTAATGCAAGCTTACAATAAATATAATAAGAGCATCAATCAACCATTATTGAAATTAATGGTACAATACCAGACCAATCTATATCTATTTTAGTAGATCCAGGAGCTAGCCTTAGTTATATAAGTCGTAAATTTTCGGAAATATGCAAATTAAAAGATGAAAAATTTAAAAATTCGTGGTTGGTTAGACTAGCTACTAGAACTAAAAGAAAAGTAACAAATTGGGTTAAACATTGTTCTATAAATTTAAATGGATGTAGAAAAAATTTACATCTGAAAATATTACCTCTAGGTTCATATGATTTTCTAATAGGAATGGATTGGTTGGAGAAAAATGATTTTTTAATAAATAGTTTAGAGAAAAATATTACTTTTATCATTGATGGAGGAAATATTTAAATGATTAAGGGCATGCCGAGGCCTATCTCCACTAGATAAATTTCAACCTTACAGCTAAAAAGTTGTGCTCAGAAAGGTTGTAAATTGTTTGTTTTCCAAATAGAAGAAAACACACCAAAATCATGAGATAAAACTATAAACGACCTGGCAGTAATTAAAGAATTTAAACATGTATTTCTAGAAGAAATTCTAGGATTAACACTAAGCATAGATAAATATTGTTAAATTGACTTTGTACTAGGAACAACACTTGTATCCAAACCACCTTATAGAACGAGTGTGCCTCAACTTATGGAGTTGAAAATGAAATTGCAAGAGTTATTGGATAAAAAATATATTAGACCAATAGTTCCCCTTAGAGATCCTTTGTGCTATTTGTAAAAAAAATGATGGGAATTTTAGGATGTGCATAGATTACAGACAGTTAAACAAACTGACAATTAAAAATAAATATCATTTACCTCAAATATATGACTTGTTTGATCAAGTTAGAAGGGAAAATGTTTTCTAAAAAATAGATATTAGATAGGGTTATCATCAGTTAAGAATAAAAAAAGGATATATACACAAAACTACATTTAGAATAAGGTATGGACACTATGAATTTGTGGTACTACGATTTGGTATTACCAATGTACTTGCTACTTTTATGTCCTAATGAATAATATGTTTAACAAATATTTAGACAAGTTTGTATTGGTATTTATTGATGATATCTTGATATATTTGAAAAACAAAGAAGAGTATGAATAACACATAATAATAGTGTTACAAACCTTGAGGGAACACCAACTGTATGAAAAGTTTAGCAAATGTGATTTTTATAAAGATAAAACTGAGTATTTGGGGCATTTCATTTCTAAGAAAGGAATACGAGTTGATCCTAAAATGGTCAAGGTCATTTTAAACTGCATAATACCCAAGGATGCGAAAAATATTAGATCCTTCATGTGAAGTATTGGTTATTATAGAGAATACATAGAAGGATTTTCTAAAATATCCTACCCCATCACTTCTTTGCAGAAAAAAATGTGTAAAAATCAATTGGATATCAAAGTGTCGAGAAAGCTTTGACAGATTAAAGTACTTAGTGACAATAGCTCCAATATTAAAAATGTTGATCTAGAAAAAGATTTATTGTGTGTACAAATTCATGTGTTGAGGGGCTAGGTGATATATTCATATAGGAACATTATTTGGTTTCTTATGAATCAAGGAAATTGCAGACTCATGAAAATAACTGATGTAGGAGCATTCAGCTCAAGAAAATCATTGTATTTTAGTAGACATAGGGGGTCTTGTATTTTAAGGAAGTTGGTTTCCCAAGTGTTGAATTAATGTAATTATTAAGGTTTTGAGTGATTTTAATGAGAGAAGCTAGAATAGGGATTTAATTAAGCATTGTGAGGCATTTTTGTAAATGTTCTCGAATGTTGGAGAATATGAGAGAATTAGGATAGTTGAGAGATTTGAGAATTAATTGTAAAAATTAGATTAGGAGTTATTTCAAGATTTTGTGGATTAAAGAGGATCCTTAAAGATAAGGAAGAGATTTTAGGATTTTTTTGAGTAGTTTATGGATCTAAACTAGGAATTAGTTATAGAATCCTTTTGTATAAATGAAAGCCAAAAAGGTATAGAAAGAGTTAGTCAAGTCAATCAAGTTAGTAGTTAGAGGTTTCATTGTAAGCCTATGGGAAGGTAGGAAAATAGAGGCCACTGATTAGAATATCAGGCCAGAGAGAGAGAAGCTCTTATGTAATTACTTGTTTATTAATACAAACAACTCAACTTTGATTTCATGTGTGTGTATTGAGTAATTGAGATATAGATTCTGTATGATCTTGAGTTATTCTGTGTAACATAGTTTGTAGGTGCAGAATTGGAGGTGTAATACAGAGAAGAGTAACAAAGAGGTGTTATGGCTTTACACACATCGATAGTATAGGAGGAAGCCTTTAATGTTACAATGAAGGTGAAGGAAGCATAGAGGCGTGAGCGGAGTTAAGCTCAGGAGAAAGTTGTGATGCAAAACAACTAAAGACTAGAACCCTGGAAGAAACCCAAAACCACAGAAACATTGAAGAAACAACATAAAAATTAAGTAAAGGGAAGAACGAAGAAGTGAGGTGTCGATTCATAGGTGCTGTTGGATCAACTAGATCAACGGATGAGATTGATTGAGATAAGAAAACATGATTAAGTCGCATAGAATGGAGTCAAGAAATGAACGATGGAGATTAACTTAAGTGTTAGCGGAAGAGGAATCTGGAGGAGCCGTCACAACCATTTGATGGATGAAGATCTATGGTCATCAGGTGCCAATAAGCTCGAGCGTTAATCAAAGGAGAAATGTGGGTTTATAAGAGAAAGCGGGTTATCGGGTGGAGAAAAAGTGGTAAGTGGTAATGGGGGGGTCACCCGATCCTATCAATCAAAAGACACGTAGCATGTCGGAGGCGAGAGGAAACATCTTTATCAGGCAGTTAATCCTCCTACAAGTAGCTCACTCGATATCGTTGTTGACCATTGGATCAAATGCTTTTTGATCAACGGTGGAGGATCGAAAATTAGTTTTATTGATCACAGAAGTCAACAACCGTCTAATTGAATGGTGAGATCGAGGGCAGAGGTTGAAGCCGATAAGGCTTGGGAAAGAGTGGACCTGAAAAATTTATCAATGCAAGTTAAAGCTATTTGAGTTCCAGAGGATGAGTGGAGATCACGCGACAACCGTTGATCTGATGGAGTGAAATCAACGGTGGAGGTTGAACGTGATGAAAGAGCATTGATAAATGTACAAAGGCTATGGATTGGTGAAAAGGTAAGGTTTACATGTGTTTATGTGTATTTCTATTGTACAAGGGTTATAATAGAAATAAAGAGGATAAAGGTTTTATGGGTTAAGTTCAACTATAACCAAAGTTACGAGTGGGGTTTTGTTAATATGCATGGGGTATAGATTAATTAAAGTTTATGAGGATGTATAAAGTCCTGATGGAAAGGTTAATGAGGGGTCAGACTATTGAATAGTCAAATATAACGTTTCCGCATAAAGTTAATTAAGAACATTAAACCTTGGTTAAAGAAGGTTTTCACCATGGATCAAGTGGTTAAGGCTTGGGACTAGTGACATACAATTTTATTTGCATAATGTGGGTATTGTCAGCCTAGGCTGGCATAATTTTGGAATGAGAGAACAATTGTGGTTGAAACAATTGATATCATAATAGAATAAGGAAATTTTATATAAAAGGTTTGAGAAAATTTAGAATAGAGTTATGTTTTAAGGTGTGTATGCAGGTAAGATGAGATCAGATTCTAATCTGACAAGCAATAGGCACACAGAGATAATGTGTAGCAGAACTTGCAGATGCAAGAAACAGAGAACAATCCATTCAAAGTGCAGGAGAATGGTAGAAAAAGATCATGCAGAAGTCTTGAAGGTGAGATGATATGTTTTTTTTTTTTTTA
Organism: Pinus taeda; assembly: GCA_000404065.3. NCBI lineage: Eukaryota > Viridiplantae > Streptophyta > Pinopsida > Pinales > Pinaceae > Pinus > Pinus taeda. The sequence continues at coordinate 112,950 of APFE030075420.1, forward strand.
ATTTGATTTGAAGATTGGAGAGTTTGTGGTATTTATATTGTTGCATAGGTAGCAACATAAGAAGACGATAAGATTACATAAATATAGAGAAAGGAGTGCTCAATTAGTTCCAGAGGAAAGAACCAGAGAAACGCTAAAAGACTGAGCTCAGAGGAGAGAAATTTAGTGAGGCATATGTAGTAAGAAGGAGACTTGTTACTGTAGAGGTATTGTTGCAGTTCACAAAGGAAATTCCATAGAGGATGTGGGTAGAATTGCTAAAGAATAAAAGAATCTAGTAAAAGTTTCTGAATGAAAGCAGAATGTGCTAGAACCTTGAGAAATTCTGACAGTGGTTGGATAAAGAGGATAGTTGTGTTCTTGAAAGGTGTAGATGAGTTGAAGCTTAGAAGGAGCAGAGGGAAGTGCTCAAAAGAGGTTCCAGAGATAGAGAACCAAGTGCTTGATAGAAGACCAAGTACAGAGGATAGCTTGGTGAGGTAAGTGGCAGCAGGGAGGACTTGCTGTTATAGAGGCTTTAATGCAGCTCATAGTAAGTGAGTAAGGAGTTCATGAAGATAGAGAAGGAGAAGATGACTTCTGATAGTCATAGTAGAGGTTCTGAGGAAAACCACAGAAAAAGAAAAGTGAAGAAGGAGGATGCCAAGGCAAATGGCAAGAGAATGAGTCAAGAGGAGCTTGACAAGGAAATTGCTGAGATGAAAGAACAACTCAATGTATTAAGGATGATACTTGAGAAAAACCAAAGAGTAGGTTGGGTATTAAAGAAGAAGTTAGTGAAGTGGTCAGGATTAATTCGCATAAAATGGAGTCAAGAAATGAATGGCAGAGATTAACTTAAGTGTTAACGTAAGATGAATTTGGAGGAGTTGTTGCAGCCATATGATGGATGAGGATCTATGGTCATCAAGCACCAATAAGCTTGGGTGTTAATGAAAGGAGAAAGGTGGGTTTATAAGCGAAAGCAGGTTATCGGGTGGAGAAAAAGTGGTAAGTGGTAATAGGAGGGTGTCACCTGATCCCATTAATCAAATGAAATGTAGCACATTGGAGGAGAGAGGAAACCACTTTATCGGGTGGGTAATCCTCGTATAAATAGCTCACTCGATATCGTTGTTGACCGTTGGATCAAATGGGTTTTAATCAACGATGGAGGATCACCGATTAGTTTGATTGATTTGGGAAGTCAGCAACCGTTGTATTGAATGGTGAGATCAACGGTGGAGGTTGAAGCTAATAAGGGTTGGGAAAGAGTGGACCTAAAAAGTTTATCAACGTGAGTTAAAGTTATTTGAGTTCCAGAGGATGAGTGGATATCACGCGACAACTGTTGATATGATGAAGTGAAATCAACGGTGGAGGCTGAACACGATGAGAGAGCATCGATAAATGTTCAAAGGCCATGGATTGGTGAAAAGATAAGGTTTATGTGTGTTTATGTGTATTTCTATTATATGAGGGTTATAATAGAAATAAAGTGGATAAAGGTTTTATGGGTTAAGTTCAACTATAACCAAAGTTAGGAGTGGGGTTTGGTTAATATGCATGGGGTATAGATTAACTAAAGTTTATGAGGGTGTATAAAGTCCCGATGGAAAGGTTAATGAGGGGTTAGACTATTGAAGAGTCAAATATAACATTTTTGCATAAAGTTGATTAAGAACATTAAACCTTGGTTTAAGAAGGTTTTCACCATGGATCTGGTGATTAAGGCTTGGGACCAGTGACATGCAATTTTGTTTGCATAATGTGGGTATTGTCGGATTAGGTTGTCATCAATATCTATGATGTTTATGACCTAGAATTTGTTTCTATTATCCATGTATTAAAAATTTGGAGGCATTACCTATTAGGAAAAACGTTTATTCTTATTACTGACCACATAAGTTTAAAGTATTTTTTCATCCAATTAGTTTTGAATGCCAAAAATGCAAGGTGGATGGCCTTTTTAAGTGAATTTAAATTTGATATCAAGCACATAAAAGTAAAGAAAAATAAATTTGCAAATTCCCTAAGTAGAAATGCAAATAAAATAGTTGAAATTGTTGTCAATAGTGCAAGGACAACTTTCGTAAAAAATATAAGGGAAACAACATTAAGATATGAAGTTTATGAGCCATTGCAATAAAAAATACACCATGTAGAGCCACTTGGTTATGCAAAAACCAAGGATATGCTACCAATTTTCACGAACAAATTATATATTGCAAATGAGTCTACCTTGTAGTAGCTCATTTTGAATGAACACCGTCAAAAACCTTTGTGAGGTCACCCTAGATATCAAAAGATGATCAGAACATTAAGAAGAGAATTTTATTGTCTAGGCATGAAGGGGGAAGTGGCCAAATATTTAGCTAAGTGTTTATAATGCCAACAGGTTAACGTGGAACACCAACACCTAGTTGGATTACTAAACCCTTTACTTATTCCAGAGTGGAAATGGGAAGTCATTTCTTTGGATTTTATCACAAATTTTCCTATAACCAAGAGACACCATGATTCTGTTATGGTGGTGGTGGACAAGTTAAATAGGCACACTTTATACTTGTCCACTCCATGTTCAAAGAAACAGAAATTGCATAAACTTTCATAAAGGAAAATTTCTATTTAAATGGAATACCAAACATAATCATATCAAATAGAGATGCTAAGTTTACTTCAAATTTCTGGAAGACATTGTTTGGAGGAATGGGTACATAGCTGAAATTTAGGAAAATCTACCATCCTCAAATGGATGGTTAAATATAAAAAACAAATAATATACTAGAAGATATGTTGCAGATGTATGTTATGGATCAACCCACTAAGGGAAGATTATTTGCATCTAGTGGAGTTTGCTTATAATAATAAATATCAAGCATCTATAAAAATGAGCCCATTTGAAGCATTGTATGGGTGAAAATGACACACTCCTTTGAGTTGGAGTCAGCTAGAAGATATTTTTGTTTTAGGACCTAATCTTATGTAAGAAATGGAACAAGTGGTGAAGAGAATAAGACAAAATTTGAAGGTTTCCCAAGATAAGAAACAAAAATATGCATATTAGAAGAGAATGTAGAAGGAGTACATGGTGGGATAACATGTATATATTAAATTAAGACAAAAGAAAAGTACTTTAAGGCTAGGAACCTGTTCTAATTAATGAGCTCCAAGGCTCTGTGGACCATTTGAGATATTAGTTAGAGCTGGGACAATGGCCTACCAGCTAGCACCACTGATTCATATAAAAGCACATACTTTTTTCATGTTTCTTTATTGAAAAAGTATGTTCATGAAATTACTCATGTGATTTATTGGAATGTGGTGCAAGTCAAACAAGAAGGAGAATTATGGGTCACACCCTTGCAAAACTTAGATCCAAGAGAAACCATGCTCTGAAATGGAGTCTTCATGCAGGTTAAAGTGCAATGGAAGCACTTCAACCCAGAGGAGGCTACCTAGGAGATGGAGGATAAAATGCATGAAGAATTTCTTACTTTGTTCCAAGAGAAAGGGAATTGAAAGAAGAACAATGAGGATGGTCTTTATCTTCAGAGAGAGATGATGTGACACCAATATGTTTTTCTTTTTGAAAACATGATTATTTTTAGACTTTGAAATTGTTGTTTAAACTTAATGGCTATGGAAGCAAGGATTGAAAAATGTAATTATGTGCTTAATGGCTATGGAAGCTAGGATTGAAAAAATGTGGTTATGTAATTAAATTTTAATTGATGAATACAATAAGTTGTTTGGGAATAATTGGGGAAAGAGAACATGTGTAATAGAGAATTCTTGTTATTCTATAAAACTCATAAGTGTTTAAGTCCACATAGTGGGCCTTCCCAAAATATTTCCCTAAAAATCCCAAGGAGAAAACTACTAATTAAAGAAGAGCATCGTGGGAGAGAATGATTATGTTAAATACTTAGCTAGAGAGAATTGATAAGTTGGGTAAAAAACAAAAATTAAAAGTACAATGGGAGAGAAAGGCGTCATTTAAAGAAAAAGAAAGACTTTTTCTTGTTTTTTTTATTTCTTATTTTTAATAAAAAAACCTAGGTAATAAGGGCACAGACCTGAAAAGCAAGGCGCTCCTAAGGAAAAACTTACTTGGAAGAACTATAAGAAAAGCATTGAGGAAGACAAAGTGGTTGTTGATTCTGAAAGGAAAAAAGTATGAAATCATGGGGGATTACTGGTTTTGGTAGGGAGGAATGTGCCCTCTCCCTGAATATTCCCAAGTAACTGATTACAGTAATATTATTGTAATTTTAATAATTATGTTGAATTATATACATATCAATTACTACTAGTGTTGTGATGATAGTTAATTTGGATGGTAAAGTAAATAAAATATTCTATATAAGTAGAATCTTGGCATGCATGTTCACATAGTTTTAGGTTCAGAATTGAATATATTTTCAGTTAAAAAGATTCAATTAAATGATAAATTATGTTTGAATTTTTATGTGTATTCTAGATTTAAATTCTCATATATAGAAGTAATTTTGATCCAATTATCAGTAAAGAACAATTGGGTACTTAGACTCATAGAGTACCTAAGACTAGGAAGAATAAAAGTGTGACTATTAGGGTGAATAATTTCATGAATATGAGTTTAATTACTTAGTAGATGTATGACATGTATAATTCCACATAAATAGCTAATCTATATGTTATATCTTAATGTATATGTGCACAACAAAAAATGTACTCATACATAAATATATACTAAAAAATTGAGAAAAGAATTTACTTTAGTAATGAGATAAAAGGATATAAACTAGAAATTGTACCAAATGTTGCAAACAAAATACGATAAGTCGATAGCATATGAAAAAAGAGCATAGATGAAGAGTGATTCCTTGCCATAGAAGTAGTCTCTTTGAGGGAACACCCACCTCTATTTTTGAGTGAATGTTTTCTTATCCTTTTGAAGTAACAATTCAGACTCAACATTCCCCATTGGCTCAACTTCCAAAAGAATATCATTGTAGTATTTGATTCCCCAAAACAATGCATTGTCATTTGTAAAGGCACCATCAAAGACATAAAAAAGATCAGGGATATCTTAGCTTATTAGCATTGAAATGGAAAATTGATAAGATGTCGTCAAAAATAGTGAAGCAAGAAAATATAGGGGAAAAGGATTGAGTTACTTACTCAGAGATGCATATGGATCAAGTGGCTTATAGTTGGAGCTAAAAATTTGGGTCTAGTTGTTGAACGTTGGATGTTGAGAAATAATATTCCAATCACTATAATTCATCATGTATTTTAAGTTTGTGATATAATTTTCACTCTCCAATACTCTTTGTAGTTGACCTTGACATGCCATTGTATTCTAATTGGGCACATGTGAGAAGTGCATTGTACAAGAAGAGATGTATTTCTATTAGTGGGTATTTGTATACCCAGACTCATTAGATGTGGGGAATCTCTCTTACGGATTCGATGGGTTGTCTTGGGTCACCCTACCTTCACTTTGTCCTTGGTTCTGCAGTTTGGGGAAACCTTTCCCTTGCTTCAGATTCGCAGATCCAAAGTCTCACTTCTTCTATTTAAGATTTTTATCGATCTTAACAGCGTATCAGTACGTCGTACTGCGCGAGGAGATGTCCATAAACTCCATCTCATCCTGGATGTACCTATGTAGGTAGTCATGGTACTTTAGTACCAAATTTTTCTCAAAATCCTTGATACCCAGCTTCATGTGAAGAGTATGAAAAAAATTGGTAAACTCTAGTACATCTTTGTCCCTTCCCTATCGTACCATGGTCCACTTTATGTATTTATCCTCATAACTCCTGACAGGGTAGTACTACTCCTTGATGGCATCCTGAAACGAATTCTAAGTGGGTGTGGGTGAAAACAGTGAGGTCGTACTTTCATCCTTCTGCTCACAGTAAGTTCCCACCAGTCCTTGATGTGGGGGGCAACTTTGAGAAGAGAAAAAGTAATATTTTCTCAGCTAGAAAAATCATGAATAGAAAAATATCCTTCTAGTAGATTTAACCATTTATCTACAACATCGACATCTATCTGACACTCAAATATGAGGATGTGAAAGTTAACTTTTACCTTAAAGCATGTGGTGCTTCGAGAGTAGTTGTTGGAAGTAGATGCATTTCCCTTGAGTAGCTACCGAAGGATCTGGGAAAATTTGTCCATCATCGCGTTCCTTTGTTTCTCAAGGGCCTCCTCGAGCAATTTTTTTGATAGGATCTCCTTCTCCCTCATCTTTTGTTTCTTCCCCCATGGGTAGCCATCGGGGTTTGCGAGGATAATCTTGCAAAGTATCAACCAGATTGAGCCTTAACTCCTTATATCCCGACCTCGTTTGGGATATGTAAAGAAAAATAGAGAAAGAGAAGACCGCTTTGAAACCATTGATCTGGATTTAAACAGGAACACAAAAAATTACAAATATAACCATATACACAGAGACGCAACATGAATAAAACTTAATTTCATTAATAACAAAGAACTAAAATACGCTTATATACAAAATGGAAATAAAATAGCTTGAGCGATGGTAGCTTATCTCTGAGAAGATATGTGGCGGCTACATGCCTTTGAACTGTGTTACAATGAAGCTGGAAGGCCTATTTATTATTGAGAGACAAATGAAAGCCCTAAACATCCAAAAACCTAACCCTAGTAGATGAAGCGCAAAACTATGGGCACCATTTGGGTAAATTGGTACATCAACTTCCTAGGGTCATAACTTTGGCATACGATCTCTGTTTGATGTGCACAATAACTCATTAGAAATATATATCCAAGGAATACAACTTTAGAGTGGTCAAAAAAAGTTACTAACCCATTCTAGGACCAGTTTTCCCAAAAAAACATCGTTTAGGGCCTCAAAACGGCTCTGGAAGTTCAAGACCCAAAAAAATGCCAAAAATAGTAAATTTTGCTACAAATAAGGAAACTGAAAAACTTAAAGAGACAGTGGTGGGGGTCACATTGGAGTAGGAATGTGGCCAAAAACATCCACTTGGATCACGTCAATTGATTCAATTAAAAAGTCAAAATTAAGGGGACTCTGCCAAAGTGAACACATTTTACATACTCAATACAATCCCCAAGAGAAGTGAGATTGTTGTGGCAGCCACAAGAACATGTAGGGAAAGAGACAATAGTGTCATATTTGTGATACAACAATTGATATTCCTCGTAGCTAGAAACTATGAATATATACATATCACATTCCAAGTCAATGCAACAAAACATAATTCACCACATTACACTGATTTCATAGGAACTCTAAATTCAAACTAATCTAACTCTCATTAATGAATTAATCTTTCCAAAGTTATTAATTACCAAGCCATCTCTTTGTTCACCATTATTATCATAATTGATAAACGAAATTGATTATATTCTGTTAGGAGTAGGCTGAAAGTACAAAAATAAAGGAAGGAATTTTCTGTATTGCTCGTAAATAGATTCCAAACACCAAAATTCCAGGGTAAATTTCAAATTTTAAATGTAAATCCATGGTTTTATTCACTATTTATATATTTAATAATAATTTAATTTTAAGTTAAAAATTAAATTAGTGTAAGAAATTGGTGTATTAGAACCCTTTATGTGAGATACTAAAATGGTATATAAAACCTTTATTTGCAGAACAAAAAATTTTCTGTACTGAATTATTTGATTGCTAAAATCTACATAAATATACATACTCTACCATCTATATTCTTCTAATAAAATTAGAAACATAGCCATAAAAATTAAAAAATTATTATATACCAATACACATCCATCCATGAAAAGAACACGACAAAATGAAATAACATCTTTACTTCTATGATTTATTAGCTTTTGTTTTCCAAACAAGATGACTAGAAAAGTAACACGACTGTCGATTTGAAGTTTTATGGTTTTCTTGTAAGAAGCCAAACCATATTACTGCATACATTTTCAGAAAGGATTGCATCTAAAAGATGAAAAATTATAGGGATTAAGTAAAGCATGTAGGAATTTTCTTAATAGCAATAAATAAAAAAATAAAAAAACATATTTGGTTAGTTATACTTAAAATTGTTATAAAACATATTCCCACTTTAATTGTTCTTGTTTTATTGGTTGTTGATATTAGAACCCAATATAAAGTAGATATGGTAAAAATATTTCACTCGCTCTATCTCTACTAGTAATTAAATAAATTGAATTGGAATAACTATACTTTTACAATGATGGGAAGTCTTTTCTTTCAAAATTATGACCATTAAAATCATAGTTGGAATCTCTTTTCTCACACCTAGATAAATCAAATTTTTTGTGTAAGATTGATAGAACTACATCTTATTATTTTTACAAAATAATATTAAAACAAAATTACAAACTTTAATGAAATTTCTCATCAGGCTAGAGTTTCTTTAAAAATCCACATTATAGTTGCTATGGCTTTATGAGTTTTGTTTTTTTTGGTTCCAAAAAAAAAAAATCACTTTTTAAAGTAAGTTTTAAATATGTTTTTATAAAACCTAAGTAACAAGTAAAAGTTTCTTCGAAAGCTAAGATTATCCCATCATAAACTTGTCTCACACAACATACATTTTATAGCATTCATTGTTAAATTTTATAGTATTCACTGTTAATAACTATTGATAAGATGCAATAGTGACAATTAATGACTATTGATAAAATAAGGTAGTGAAAATTTATGACAATAAAAAAGTATTGATGTTGATGATGATGATAGTGGTTAACGTCCACTGTGACCAAATTGGTCTATTAGACCTATAATTTTCTTAGTTTTTAATTGTCTAGCTCATCGTCTTTCTTGGCAAGATTGATGTTGTAGCTTTCTTTTTTTCTCTACGGTCTTCCAACTTCCTGTATCTTGGATCTCCTTCATCTCTTCCGGTTCTTGGGACATTGGTGTCTTAGCTTCACGATTTATTGTGTTCATCCTCTTGAAGATAGATGGAGAAGAAGTTTGGTCTAGGAGATCTACTTTGCTGTTAAATGAAGATTTATTTTGTGTAGTATTCGAATCCTCATAACTATTGATGCTTGAGGCGTTGTCGAGTTCACCTTTTTGTTGTTGGGCAGGGCTTTCTCCTTGCTTGTTTTGAGAGTTGTTTCTTTCTTGTGATTCAGAGTTTTCTCTAGAGTATTCTTCTTTGATGAAAGTTAGTGTTCTTTTTGTGCTCCTTCCCACCATGTAGATCTATGGTGGTTTTTTCTAGTAGAATTTTTCTAGGAGGCTTTTGGGCAATTTTTGGCTAGATGGCCTATCTCAAAGTAGGCGACATCTGAAGAGGACACTTTCATAATCGAGTTTCTGGTTCCACACATAGTCTTTACTTTTTAGGTTTATTTTAGCTGGGAATTCAGCGCTGAAGTCCATTTCCACACACATGTGTGCATAGGTGGTTCTAGCATATTCCTCTGTTTCTGGGCACCTGTAGTAAAATTTCCCAATTGCATTTCCAATGGATTTTAGCAAGGAGAGATTACAGAGATGCAAGGGTAGGCTTGGCAATCTCACCCAAACTGGTCCTAAGTTTATGACTACTATTGAGGGATCGAATGATGGATGCTAAGGTGATGAATTGTAGTTACATGTTGTATGTGCATTGACGTGAAAGTGAAAACTTGCAGACTTTTATTGAATCCTTCTATTGAATCCTTTTCTAGATTTGATTGGATAATGTAGGGATATATTTGAAAGTGATTTATTTTTGTCATTTATGAAAATATTGGTGATATTATATATATATATTATATTATATATATATATATATATATAGATATATATATATATAAACAAAGTTAGTGGATGTGTGGGTGTGAATATGTTCTAGTGGCCAATTTTCTCCATAAGCAATTTCAAGTAACTATCAACAAACAAGTAGATTTTTATGCTTTATTTCAAAAGTTACTATAACCTATCTAGCTTAACCTCCATAATATAATCATAATAAAGTACTTCTAAATTATAATACAACACCTCCAAATTTCAAACTCAACCTTCTATTTAAGTGATTCAATCTTATTTAAAAGTTCTAAAGTTTTGGAACAATTTCATATTGATCAATGTTCATATCTAGTCCTGCATGAATATTAAAAACCTCCCTTCATACAAAACATTAAATACTTTTCAGTTTTTTTTGAAGATTTGGGTAGGACTACATCATCATCATGTATAATATAGCACTCCACCAATTTCACATTAGGGAGTGCCTTAACAAAGCATTAGATCACCATTTATCCAAATACTTTACAAAAATGAAATACATGCCCAAACATCCCACTACAAATTATTAAATAATCTACATGTTGTCTATATATTTTTTACTTTGAATAAATTTGAACGTAAAAATAAAGAATATTAAATGTTTTGTAATAACGTACTTCATGCTTAATGCAAAGACAGAGATATGAAAAATTAAAGTGTTCATTGTAGATATGTGTTCCATATTGCGTTAATAAACTCATCTATTTAGGGGTGCAAAGGCTATGTAGAAGTGGCAAATAAGCGTTCATTGGACAGAGAAATGTCGGGATCTGGAAAGGAACTTTCTTGCAAGTGTTGAACAAACTATGTTGTTCGAAAATGGAAAAATAAAATTGAAATGAGGAAGGAGGGTGGTGGAGCGTTAGGTTTAAATCTCGAGAACTTGTGCACATCAAAGAAAAAGACAAATTTTTGAACTATAGTTTTATTCACTTGGAATATTGTTAAATATATTTCAAAATAGAGTTTTTAAACTAGAATTGTACCCGCTGTAATAAAATAGATTCAAGCCCCACACCCTCCAAATAGGATGTCATCATATAATAACTCCAACAATACACACCTCGACGTCATCACCTCAGCGCACAAAGATGATTATCCCCCATTGAAATTTGAATGTAGATGGTTGTTGCAGATGCCATCATGAGTGGCACACCCATTTGCACAGAGATGTTTTTTTTTCAAATCAAATATTATATTTGCAAAATAATCAATATTGAAACAATTTTAAAAATTTTTACATTAAAAGGCATCCCTTGTTCTCATAGAAAAGGAATAGAAGAAGAGTGTTACATTGCCTATTCAATTTAATTTGGAAGAATATCCAAAATTAGGCTATTGCAACATGAAAAATATTAAGACAAAAAAATAATAGACAATCTTCCTTAACATTGTACACATACACTTTCATCAAAACTTCCATACACATATATTACATTTCCATGCTTTGCACAAGTTGAAACCCCTATCAATTTACCTAGCTCCCCTATCAAATTTCATTGATGTTTGCCAACTACCAAATATCATCTTCCCATAAAGACCCATGGAAGAACTCTGCAACAACCTCATTATATGTATTATTATCAGAAAGAACCTGAGAAAAAACGACGGCCATTACATCACCATCATAATATGGAAACTGGTTTAGCCCCATGGTCAACTCTTTGGCAGAGTCAAGAAAGAAATTGAAATTGAACTCCCCAATAACATTTCCATTTCCATAACCCTGCAAGTCCCCAACATCTGGACCATCCCCAATGGAAGAATTTAAGTCCACTTGCTTTGACATAGTGCCCATTTCGGCTTCTTTTAACGATTTTGCAATGCCAAAATCTCTGTAGTGCTCATTATTGCTCAGCTAGGCCTTGTAAGAAAATCAATCCTCGTCTATGTAGCTATCCATCTTGTATATTCTATTGAGAAGTTCCATCTGCTCAGTGTCACGTGTGAGAAGGGGCGAGCACAACCCCTCATATATATTGTTATGGATGTCATTATGCCCAATTAACACTAGTTTGTGTGGATGAATCATGGTATTCTAAGTCTATCACACTATGACATGGAATATCATTAGAGAATTGTAACTACCTAGTACCAATTTTTAATCTGATCATAGAGGTTATTTCTATCATCTAACACCTAAATTAAAGGCACACAAAGGGACAGGTGTCACGGGAGGGGAGTTCTTCTCAGATGGAAACACCTTATGGCGTAATAATTGATGATGAAAATAAACCTTGAATCTACTATTAAATATATATATATATGAGAAGTGTAAAGACAAATTGAAGGTAATAAAGTGCTATTTACTTTTGGGAAGAATTAAAAACTTGACTCATTGGGAACTGATATGAGTTACAGTAAATAGAAAAGTCAACAAGAAAGGATTAAGGAAACATGGAATAAACAAGTGCATTCCATACATTTAAAATAAAATCAATATATTTGTGAGTCTTGTTAAGACTCTTTGGTAGAGTAGAATCTAGTATTCTAAGCTTTAGTAATTAAAGTAAGCAGATACCTAAGGAAGTCCTGATTACTTTATTTTTTTGAAGTGGAATAAAGGGCACACACACATAGATATATATGAGACATAAAATATTCCTTAGTTTAGTATGCAGTCTAGAAACTCTCTTCAAGAGGATAATGATTCCATACTGGAAGGAAAATGAAACAATAAAATCAATATGTATTAATGAGCAAGTCATTATCGATGTATTAAAATGGTTGTAATGATTATAGTTCATACAATAATGAAATGGAATTAGAGGAAGTAGTACATAAGCATGCTTAAGTATGTTAAATATTAACTAAATTACGCTAACTATTAAATTATAGAATCAAACAACATAATTTGAAGTCAACAAACCTATTATAGGTGTACCTATGATGGCGAGAGTATAATAGACCAAAACTTATAAGAAATAAAGAACAAGATAAAATTTAAAATTACATATACCAATCGAGAAAACAATAATTGTTATTTAGAAGAGAACCTAATTACGTAAAAAATAACTTGTCATCTTCTTATCTAGGAATTAAAGAAGTACTACTAAACTATGATAAATTAAATATAGTAAAAAATATTCCTTTCATTAAAAGTATGAATACAAGGAAATGTTCTATCCAAAAAAGTATAGTAGTTCGAGAATTATGAAAAGTAACAGGCTCTCATCCTGATAAACATAAATTAAAGACCACAACAACCAATAGTCCTAAGAACCCTTAGGTCCATACAACTCAAAGAAAATTAATCATTAGCACCAACTCTTTGTCAAGGAATTATAACCAAGTCTCCTCAATCATAACTTAGACAGTAAGTTAGTAGGCTAGTACAACTGACATGTAGAAAGAGGAAGCCAATATTAGCTCTAGGGATAAGATAATATATGATCCAAATTTAATGAAGAAACACATCCATTTATCTCTCATACCTTCAACAACATATAATCGAAATTTGAGTTAAAAATAAGAATGATATAGGCACAAAATCCACAAAATGGTCAATATGTCATATAACATAATAAAGCTAAGGGTATACCTCATGGTGTACATGGGATTCCATACTCCATGCAACTATGTGTGCAAAGAAAGTTAACCAATTAATATGTTTCTTTAAGATGGACTAAATCCATATTAAGCTCAAGTGAAACCAACAATTAAGTGGAATTACTATGTAAATAACTACTGTGCCTTAGCCGTGAAAAGTTGTGGCTGAAGGAGTGTTTAGAAACTAGTTATTAAACAAGGTAGGGCTACAGCATAAAAACCCAAATTCATAAGAAAAACCCTGAAGAGTAATAGTTCATATTACAGATAAAAATAAACTAAGATGATTTGGAAGGGATGTTAAAGGCTATTAATTCATTGACTTGTTAGAATCTAGTGTATGAGACATAATAAAAACTTAGGGTTATCATCAAATACCTTAGGTACAAGTATAACCTGAAGAAGGATTATCCATTGCATTTATACTATATATTAATTCTCTAGTTCAACTATCCATCTATGTGCTGATGATGAACCACAGTAAGTGGTTTGAAACACATTGACTTAAAAATTTCTATGTGAATAGTCTAGAAAATACTTGATATTATGGAATATATAATTAAAATGTTTGTAGATTACTATGACTGAAGCCAAAGTAGAAGAGTAATAGAAATGATCCATATCTTGAGGTTAAGGTTTAGATATAAACCCCAAGTTGATGAATGACCAAAGATGGGAAGTAAGAATACTCAAATATGGGCTTAAAAATCTTATTGAGGCTATTATAAAGTCGTAGCCTAGGACACGTCTGAACAAAAAACCATAACCATGCCAAACTCCTACATAGAGTGAAACATTAGTATGAATTGTGAGCCATAAAGAGAAAAACCCAAATGCACAGAAGGATAAGAAAAATTAACAACGTAATTACTAAATAATGAGGGTAATAGGATGAATACTTTTAGTCGAATCTTGTAAGGAAAACTTGTTTTGAACCCCTCTTGATTTATGTAATTCTAGCGTGAGAAAGAAATAATAAGATCATTAGATTGTAGATAGGAGTAAGAAAACAAAAATGAAAAACTATTCAAATTTACAAGAAACACAATATTACCACTGCCAATGGTGTGACATGTGATTTCTATTAAGATGCACATGTCTAAATATGGAGCCAAAACTTTGTAACTTGAGGTATGTGGCATGAAAAACATTGAATACCACTTAGAGCTTAGCAACACTATAGCCATGTAATTCCCTAATAAATGAGCCAAATGAATTGTGACCTAGGGTTTTCTTACCCTATGGGAATCCTCAAGAAAGTCTCCATCATAGGATTTGGAGCTTAAATATTAATCGTTGATGGTGCAGAGTACAAAAAATCCATGTGAAGGGCATGTGAATACATAAGTATGTGTAGCCTATCCATGGCAATTCCATGTGTAATGAATGGTCGACGCCATACCTCAACTATAATATATAAAGTTTAAGTATTGTGCAATGGGTAATCTTAATACAAGGAATAAAATCCTAGAGCTATATATGTATTTATACATGATTCAATAACTAGGATATATAAATAATGCATGGTGCAATAAATATTTTAAAGGGTATGATACCCTAATAATCTTATTAGTCCCTTCCGTCAGGTGAAGCGACTATGGCAATCAGAAATGGTTTGATAGCATTAATCCTTATCACAACTAACCTAAAGTTTTTACCTGCTGAGCATATTAGAGCCTATAAAATTTCTGTATTAATTTATGAGGACCAATAAAGTTAAACAATCATCTTAGTTGGCCTCTTTTCGAAGCGGGGACTCCATAACCATGGATAATAGCTTGTATGCGTCGTTCATATTTTGAAACCGCAAACTAATGATGACATTAGTCCATGGGTATTAAATACTTGGGAAAAGGAATGATAATAGTCACATCCAATCGCGAGTGAACCTTTCCTTTATCTTTATCTACACATAATACTAATATGTAATATTTGTTATGAATATAATGAACCTACTTATTTATTTTCTGTATGAATCTATTGAAGGATGCCTTGGATGCTAGTCAAGGTGGTGGTTCTTTATATTTATATAGATATGTCCTTGTGGTTTTCTTTGCTCCCGAAACTGGGTAAACTAATTCAACTACTTATGTAATTTATGGATCCACTATGGGGGACTTTACGTATTTAGGTTTTGTATCCATAGGTTCTAACGCTACATTTGAATCTAATACTAGGTCAATTGGGTATGGAACTACAATCTCTTCCTTCTTAGGGAATACCTTTTGATTTACCAGTGACTCTGCTGAAGCATTGACTTGAACTCGTTAAATCAAAAATAACTTTTCAACTAGGTGAAACTGTTGTGAAATTGGTTCCTCCACGGGCCTTGGAAGATATCTGAAGGGCTACAAAGAATGTGATTCCAAATATATCAACATGAAAATCATAATAGTTCACTACTCCAATATCTTTGTCTCTGTGGCGATGGAGGACCGTGCTAATCCCTATGATGTTTTATGTGGGGATAAGAATATTCTATTGATAGGAGCTCCTTTGTGGAGGCAAAGTTAAGCAACCCATACTTCCTTCCTCTCAAATAAAAAAATATCTCGTTGTAAACTACACTGGAAATGCTCACCTGATTTGAGAGCATACAATCTAGGAATCTCCAATTATGTTTAGGATCTAAACCCCAAAGTCTTAAGAAGCTCTAAGCACAATAATAAAGGCGATGTACTCAATGGAATTGTTGGTGACATCAAACTACAATATATAAGTAAATTAATGAGGTTCCTCATTTAGAGGTAGACTAATTGTGAGGATTTAATGGTTACTTGTTGTATCTCTTGAGGTCTATCAAGTTCCATTGATAATAAAACCCCTGCCTGCTAACAATTTATTAGATCTGATGTTCGATGGGGATCCTAAAATCTGAGCAGGGTTAAATAGGAGAAAGCTGGGGATTACGATATGGATTCTAGCTATCCCATGGATAAAAAGGGTTAGGTACAACTTGATCCAATAGAGAGTAAAGCGGAGCCAACTAGGGTACTTGATAGAGTAGTACGCAGTTGTGACTAAGCCAGCCAGCCAGGGTCAACCATGAACCAATAAACAACAAGGAAAATTTCAATATCTAAAGAATTAATATTTGTTGACATGTCCATGGATGGAAGGCCCAACTTGTCTAGTTAAGACTCCTCTAGTTTATGCATGTTGCATTCTGGGGAAATGAACATTTTCCCTTCAATCCAATTAACAAGGTGCTGATTACATATATGCTTGTGTAACCATCAACCTCACAACATGAGACATTTTCTTTTGTTATGACATATGTCACTGCTCAATTGTGTCTTTAGATTCTCCAATTTCTTTTAGGTCTTGCATAGAATCCTATTGATTCAGACAAGCAGGAAAAAGGTAGACTTGTGAGACACCTTTGGCTCACACTTTTGCTTAAAAGACTTATTCTACTAACCCTCCAACTTCTAATTCTTCACCTGATCGTAGCTACCCTATTTGGGGCAATAATCGCTAGTGTCTAACCACTACTTCTCCACCACTTCAACTTCACTGTGTTATGCAAGGTCTCCAAAGAAATTGTATTATATGAAACTAGTGAATGAGGCTATTTTCTAGAGCCAGAAGCCTATCCAAGTAGGCCTAGCTCAAGTATCTAAGTATGGAGTCCAATTAAAAGAAGGCATCTACATTGGTTCCAAAGTAGAAAAGAAGCCATCCATTTCAATTTCCTTGCTAATATATGACTATACCCCTGTTGCTTGTTCATATAGTCGTTGCTGCTGATTGTGCTAGTCAGACAGTACACAATGGAAAATTTTCTCTGTAAACTATGAAAATATGTACATATCTAGACAAACTACAAAGTTGTCATCATTTGTGATATTTTTTCAATATTGTGTGAGGTAGATGTAATTCCAATATTTCAGCAACAAACGAAACTTTCTCGTGGTGTTTCTTTTCTTCACGCTCGCTCATGGCAGGGACTTGCCACCACGAAATGCATTGTAGTAAGGTGGACAATTGAACACTATATAAACACAGTTCAAACATGAGGTCCATTCATGTAAAGGAATTTAAATAACTCATATATATATATATATATATATATATATATATATATATATATATATATATATATATATATATATATATATATATTATATTATATCATTTTATTAATTAATTTATTGATGTAGGGAATGAAATAAACAACAAAAACATTTAAATGGTTGTTAAATTAAATAAATTTTGAATAAATTTGTCTATTTTGAAATTTGGGGTTTCAGAATTTAATATAATTATCAAAATATTACTAGGTAAGTAGTAGGATCATATAAGATTTTAAACTATTCTTAATAGTATTCACAAATCAAAGTGAAGATTTATCTCAAAAATACTTATGTACTCTCTCCTTTTTCATTAATAATTAATTAAAAAATATCATATAAATAAGGGTCATATTAAATGAATTATAAATTTTTGGGCATGTTAATTCAAAATATTGACACATAGTATTGTAACAAAGCGTATATACAAATTAAGAATTTCCATGATAAAGTAGGGGATGTATATATGTTTAGCTCATATATAAATTCCTTTTATAATAATAATAATAATTTAATTTAATTTAAAATAAGGAGTGGATGGAGGGGGATGGGTTCTCTATGGTGTTGAGAAGATTAAAATTACAAAGCATTCACGGGGCTTAGGATGGATGACAATCAACCAAGCTAAAGCTTATGCCCTCTACTATGGATTCAACTAGTGAAAGCAAATCCTGTAGCTTCTCTCTCTATTTTGGGATACTTCCTCCTTATTAAATATTTTTTGAAGAGATCCTCTTGAAAATTTGGTGAAGGGATACTATTGGGTGGACAAAACATTAAAAGGTCCTTGAAATGAATTAGAAAACCTGTGGAAGAGTTCTCTTCAATATCACATTTTCATGTTCTAATGAAGGTTGTAAATTAATATTGAGAGATTTAAAAGTCAATGGATGAATCAAACCTTTTTCTATTCCTTATAGCTAAATGGATTGATATTGCTATAAAGGATTGCATTACCAATCAGTTATAAAATAACAAGTAAATTTTGTTTTTTGGAAAGTCACTTTTGTAAGGTATATACCTACAAAATCCATGAAGGGTGTAAATTAACATTGAGGAATTTAAAAATCAATGGATGAATATTGTCACCTCCTATTCCTTAGAGCTAAATGGATTGGCATTACAGAGTTATGAAAGATTTCATTATCAACCAATTATAAGATGACATGTAATTTTTTTTTTAGTGGGTTAATTTTGTAGAGTACATACTTACAAAACCCTTTTTTTGGTTAACCATTTGGAATTAGTGTCAAAAAGTTTATAACTTTATTAGATAAGGATACTTACAATCTCTTTTTTGAATATATAGTTATATACTACCTAACTTATTTGGTGGAATGATATATAAATACAAAATGTTTACTCTAATTATATATAATAATAATAATTTAAAATAAATTTTATTTTATTAACTTATAATTTTCAATCATATTCATATAAAATGTATTATAAAATAAATGTTTTAAATAAAAGTTTTGGTATTAATTATACCATTTAGTAACTAACTTGTCTAAAATCCCAATAAGAAACTTGGTTTGCCTAAGATCCTAACAATAAAGTAAGAAACATGGTTGGTCTAAGATCCTAACAATAAAATAAAATATGGCCATTGAATAGAGCTAAGCAATTACTATTCAGAACAACATGTACAACATGCATTCAGTTATGACAAATATAAATCACTTTGTATTAATCAATATAATTTTTTTGGCATACTATATCCACAAAAATTGACTTATAACTGATACATCAATTTTAGAAAACCCCACAACTTTCTCTCCACATGATTTCCATTACGTTCTTTAGTATGCCTTCCAAAGTCTGATTTCAGACCACTAATCTGTACATAATTAGTTGAGTTGATGGACAACATTGATTAGATTTCTATAATTAATGACTCCAAATGACCACGACCATCCATGGACAAATTATAATTATATTAAGAGAGATAAGAACCATGACCACAGCAGCAGGAAGGACGTACAGTTATAAACACGACCGGTACTCATCTCCGAGACGTGGGCACTAAAATATTTATCTAGCAAGAGGAGAATGATATAATCTTGATGTCTTGATACAGAAGGCCCCAAAGAAATCCATCTTTTTTTAACAAAACCTTCCAAACAATAGCCATTAAATAAGTCATTTTCATATTGAAAATTCAATATAACAACATTAACAACCTACTTGTATAAATTAAGGTTTATGAACTCACACGATAATACAAAAGAAATTAGGGCGAATTGGCGAGCAATGAAATGAAATCGGTGATAGTGAAGACAACGCAGATTCTAGCATGCTTGGCAAAGGTTTCAACGCAGTCATGAAGGTCCATGTTCGAAAAAAAGGGCGTGTCTAGATCAAATTTTGAGCCATGTGGACCACATCCACAGGAGGATCCTTGTTTTGATCGTCGTGCGTTTGCAGCAAAAACAACCCACATCGTCTTGGTTGGTCCGTTTGATTCTAACACTAGAAAGAACATAAGCTAAGATAGATTTAGTATGATTGGAAATTTGAATGCTTTGATTGTATGGCTGAATCGATAGAATATGAGAAGTGGCGGGAGTATTGTGGGGATTGTTGATAATATTGTGGGAGTGAAAGTGGAAATGAATGAGAGGAAATGATGCTTACATAGAATCTTATCCAAATGACATCTAGGTTGTTGGCTATAATACTTTGCTTCTTCTTCTTATCAAGATAAGAGTGAGGGAGACAATGATGGAAGAGAACCAAAATGTGGGGATGTTATGCTCGCTCCTCCAAATAAGGGTTACGATGTTCGTTTAACTGTTGAAAGAGATTGTTGGTGGTCACAAGAACAAATGAAGACAATTGACAGTTGCTTCTCTGTCATCTCCAACTCTTCTTACTTCTTTCTAGTTGCGGCATGGACTATTAGTAAATGATCAATCATTTTGCATCCATCCACAAACGTAATTTCATGATTTTGTTTTAATGTAATCCTGAGTTTCTTTTGGGTAAATGGTAGACATTGGTATTTTTTCAAAAAGAGATTACATCCCTAGCCAAAGTGTCCGGATAGCAGAGGTCAAAGATAGAGAAATAGAGATTTCCCTAAATAACAAAATAAGAATTTCATGATTTCATTTTAATCTAATCCTCGATGTTTTTAGTTTTTTTTTTCGTGGTAAACTGTAGCAATTGGTATTCTTCCAAAAAAAGATTGAATCTCTAGCCAAAGTGTCTTGATAGCAAATGTCAAAGATAAAGAAATAGAGATTTCCTCCCAATAACAAAATAACAAGAGTACTATACAAAACTAAACTCCCCGAAATAGTCACCCTCTTCCATACTCCTATGAGCCAAGACAATAGAAAAATAATGTAAACCAAATGTCATACATCTACTAGCCAGATTAAACAATAAGATAAAAATTACATGATAAATTTAACTATATGCCTCCATCCAATAGTGAAAAGCAACAATAGAGCCATCCGTGATAACGAGTGATATAAGCCAAAAAGTATAAATTTGCACTAACCACAAGCGTGATTTATAGTTGTTGACGGTGCTGGACCCACCAACATTTAGGACATCACCCTGATGTGAAGTCCCAACTAGACCTTACACCATTTGGTGTGGGAGTCCCATTCGGTATGATGGCCTGATTTCCATTGTCTTAGAGATTTGCCTCAACTCTTGCTTGTCAGAATAGGAGAGTGATTCACTTTGTCTTCGAGAAGTGAGGTTTGCATGCCTTGTGAGTGTACATGTACTTGTGTTAATGGTTCTTTCACTGTGAGGGGGATAAGGTGAAGGTGAGTTCCAGGTTGATAGGGATCAATCCCAACTTCGCTAGGAACACACAACACAAAGGACATACACAGCTTCCGGTGGAGAATTCCGCTCGAATGTAGCAATCACAACTTACAAGGTAAGATAGCATGTACATCACTTACGGATTAGTCTGAGACAAGTGCAACGATTGTTACAGCAAGGTTCATGTGAAAGGTTTGTCTAATGTTCGACAGATCAGTTGACACGGATAGACAACATTAACAACATATAGAACAAATTTCCATTAATAGATTACCCATTACAACAAATGAATCAATTCAGATATAGAACACATGCTTAAGTCAACATGCATTACAAGTGTTAAATATCAATCTTACAACAAATACAATACATGTGTGAAAACGTGCTAGCCTATTGACAAGATTCTGAATTCAGCAAAAGTTCCAAGACACATCGTTACACCATACATCACTAACCACGTCAGCAAGGTGTTGGAGCCACTATTTACTCCTCAAAGAAAATATTACAGACACTCTTGGCTATGTGGACGGAGTTGAAGTGAAAAGTGCTTTCATGTACAAATGAGGGGGGTATTTATAACCAAGGGTGAAACTAACCCTTGTGGTTGTTCGACTACCCCCATGACCATTTGGCTTCCATGAATTTTGGACTTACATGACTCTATGTTCAACAAGTGGGTCTCTTGGACTTCCACATTACATCGCATTGATTGTCAACAAGCCCATAGTGGAGATGTGGGCAACATGACTCATGACTTGACTTGACATGACTTGACGTGACAATAATGGTACATTTGTGCTATTGCTGGAGTGCATGTCGAGCTACAATTTTGCTAAGTGATGGATATCTTCATGGTGTATCATAGCTTCACCTCTACATGGTGAAGTGCATGAAGTCTTTGATGGTCCTTGGTTCACTTAATGAAGCTTTAGCATGTTGTTCCTTGCTTTCATGCTCAAAGGCTTGATAGTGTTGGGTTGTGTTATATTCTTTCCACATAGTTAACAGGGGGTTTGAGGGGTACCCGTAAACCCACTTTATGGGGTCCGGGCAGTGCTCCGGAAAATTTTGGTTTTAGACCCTATGTTAGGTTGGGCGGACCCACCTATGGTTTTGTGCATGATTTTCGCACATGTTTTTTGGACGCGATGGTTTTCGGTCCATGGTATTGGATCGATGGTTTTTTGGTCCATGGTATTAGACATGATGGTTTTTCAGTCCATGGTATTGGATTCTTCGACATGTATAAATATGTATTGTCACATTGAAAGGAAAATAATAAAAAGTCAAGCTGGTAGTCTCGGTTTTGAGATCCAGTGGGAAATCTCTGTGTATATGTGTTTTATGTGTTATGCTCTCGCATTTTTATTTCTCCTGTGATTTAGAATTCGTATGCAGGTAATTTCTGTATGGGGTTAAAACCTACAAGGAGGACAACCAGATGAAGATGATTTGATTGAACACACACTCCAAAATCCAACTCCCAACACCTTGTCCTTAGAGGAATTAGTAAAGGAAACCAAGAGAAGCCATCATATTGATTTATGGTTAGCTAATTCAAACCCTACTCGTGTCAAGACAATAGAATTCAACCCTAAAAGAACTTTTAAAATTAACCCCTCTCTTTCTCTACACAAAGAAGAAGATTTGTGCAACATGCTAAGGAGAATGAATCCAAATCTCAATGATATAGTCAAAGAAGAACGCAAAAAGCTGTTGGATACAGGATTCATTTACCCTATCTCGGATAGTAAGTGGGTGTCTCCTTTGGTGTTGGCTCCAAACAAAAATGGGAAGTGGAGGATTTGTATTGATTACAGAGAGTTAAATAAAGAAACAATGAAGGACCATTTCCCTCTACCTTTTATTGACCAAGTGTTAGATGGCCTGATAGGAAAACAATTTTTCTCTTTCTTAGATGGGTTCAACAGGTACAATAAAATCCAGATTAGCCCAGAGGAATAGGATAAAACCACCTTCACCTATCTTTAGGGTACTTTCTCTTATAGGGTCCTTCCTTTTATTCTATGTAATGCCCTTGCCACTTTCCAAAGGGCAACCTTGGGTATCTTTGATGAGCTAGTCCATAATGCAGTGGAAATTTATATGGATGACTTTACACCCTATGGGTGTGATTTATAGGAGGCTCTCTCCAACTTGGGTAAGGTGTTGAGCAAATGCATTGAAACAAGCCTATCTCTTAGTCCTGAAAAATGTGAGTTCTTGATGACTGCAGGGGCTATTATAGGTCACTCAATATCCCAGAAAGGACTACAGGTAGACCCGAATAAGATAGCCATCATCCAAAGGGTCCCAGCTCCACAAAAACAGAGGGATGTTAGAAGTTTCCTAGGTTTGGTTGGATACTATAGGAGATTTATAAAAGACTTCAGCAAGTTATCTTCTCCTTTATTTTGGTTATTGGCCAAAGACTCCAAATTTTTATGGTCAGAAAGCTGTCAAGAGGCCTTGGACACCCTAAAGGACAAGTTGACTACTGCACCTATTCTCTAAGGCCCAAATTGGGCTCTTCCTTTCCATATACATGTTGATGCCTCTCACAAAGCCATAGGAGCAACTCTAGGCCAGATAGATGAAAAGCTACCTTATGCCATTTACTTCATCAGTAAGAATCTGTCAAAAGTTGAACTGAGCTACACAGTGACTGAAAAGAAGCTCTTGGTTGTTGTGCATTCATTGAAAAATTTTAGGCATTATATTACTGGTTACCAAACATTTGTACATACTGACCATGCTACAATTAAATATTTGATGAATAAACCTGATGTAAATTCCTGGATTATTAGATGGTATTTTTATTACAACAGTTTGATGTAACTATTATTGATAAGCTTGGCAAGGATAATGTTGTTGCAGATTTTTTTATCCATATTGACTTTGCCTACAGGGGAGGAAGGAATGGTTGATGACTAATTACCAGATAAACACGTATTCGCCATTTCAGTTCTCTCTCCATGGTTCGCTGACATAGCAAATTACTTGGTGTCTACACAATTTCCACCAAATTTGTCCTCCAAGGAGAAAAGCAAGATTGTAAGGAAGAGCTACCCATTCACTTGGACTGGGGGAAAACTCTTCAAACTAAGCCTAGATCAAATTCTGAGAAGATGTATCAGGGAGGAGGAAGTCTTTGACATCCTTCTGACCTGTCATGAAGGGCCTTGTGGAGGTGACTTTGCAGCCAAAAGAACAACATTCAAGGTACTACAAGCTAGTTATTAATGGCCCACTCTTCACCAATATGTGAGGAGGTATAGTCAATGTGATCGATGCCAAAGGATGGGGAAACCTACCCCAAGGGATGAAATTCCTCTATAACCTCAAGTGACTTTTGAGCCATTTGACAAGTGGAGCATGGATTTCATTAGACCCATTGACTCTCCATCTAGGCAAAAGAAGTACATCATTGTGTGCACTGACTATTTAACCAAGTTGGTTGAAGGCAAGGCCATCAAAGCAAAAACAGAAGAAAAAGTGGTTGAATCCCTAAGGGAAAATGTATTTTATAAGTTTGGGTACCCTAGAGAACTCGTTGATGATCAAGGAAGTCAATTTACATCTCACGGGATTGAAAATTTGTTAAGGCAACACAAAATCAAGAATAAAACATCCCCTCCTTACCACCCGCAGGGTAATGGGCAAGTGGAGGTAACCAACAGAGCATTGGAAGGCATTCTGACCAAAGTGATTAGCAGCAGTAGAAAGGATTGGGAAAATAGATTAGTTGAGGCCACTTGGGCCTACAATACCACCTGGAAGACCACCACTGGATTCACTCCTTATGAGCTGGTCTATGGGAAGAAAGCCCTGCTATCCATTGAATTTGAATACAACACCTTAAGAATGGTAGCACAACTATATCTAGATCTCACCAGGGCACAACAAGAAATATTGCTCAAGCTGAATGGGTTAGATGAATTTAAGATGCAATCCCTCCTCCACACAGAGGTGACTCGAGTTCAAAGGAATATTTTGCATAACAAGAACATAAATGATAGATAGTTTCAAGAAGGTGATTGGGCTTTGTTGTATGATTCCAAGTACAAGGATTTTAAAGGCAAGTTAAGGACTACATAGTTAGGGCCTTATGTCATAGAAAAATGTCATGATAATGGTTCAGTACAAATAAGAACCATTGATGCAGAGGCTATCCCTTTACTTGTCAATGGGTATAGATTGAAGGTATACAAGAAGCCCTTGTCAAAGCAAGAATTCATCAATCAGCAAGACAATGATGGTGGTGGAGCAAGTCTCAACTTCCACCCCATTAAGTCCCTGAAGAAAAAAAAAAGAAAAAAAAATAAAGAGAAATAGAAAAAATAAAGAGACTCGGGTGAAAACCTCCATGAGGCACCTGAGTCCTACTGTTGGTTTGAAAACCTCTTGAGGCGGTCCAATGGTGTTGAAAAAAAAAAGAAAATAAAAAGATCTCTAGGTGAAAACCTCTTTTGAGGCACCCAGGGCAGGAAACTAGGATGAAAACCTCCTTGGAGGAAGACTAGTTATCTTCTAAAAAACAGAGAGAAATAAAAGGAAAATATGAAAAAGAGAGAAAAGTAACAATTTTTTTTGGAAATGTTGTTTGCAAGTCAACAAAAGGAGAATAAGCGCAGCTTGAGAGGAATAGAAGGACCTACAGAATCCATATTCTAATCCCTCCATTTCATATTCTTCATTATTTCATACATTCTTCCATTTATGACTCCTCTGGCTCAGTTAGCACAGGCTCTGTGTTTTCTACATGATTCCCTCTAAACCTACAGGAGTTTCCTGTAGGAATTACAGTGGCTTTGAAATCCCAAGAAAAGTGATTCTAGAGCAAGGGGATGACAAGACTGTGTCTAAAAGAAAAACATTCACTCCACCACATCATCACCATGCCTTTCATCACCATGTTACCCTTGCATCCATCCAATAAGTCAATTAAAAAAAAGGTACAATTTTCAAAAATAAAAAGACAAACAGAAGAGGAAGAGAAGGAGGATAGAGGGACAATACCTGAAGATCACAACTCCCACCTACCATTCACCACAACCCTTCTCTACTCATTTCAAAAACCCTCATGCTCCAGAATTGAGAAAAAGTATGAAAGTTTAGAGGAGAGGTAGCTACAGGACATCTTGTAGGTTTCTTATAGGAAATCTTGTAGCACCTTATCCCACAAAGGAAATTTTCCAAGTTTGCAGCCATCTTTAGTACAAAGATTCCAAGGTTAAGGAAGCTCCTCCAGAGCTCAGCAGCATCAACAAGACCACCAGCATCGCTCTCCAGCACCTACACATCAAAAGAAAAAAGCATCAAAAGAGGCCAATAAAAAGAAGGATATGTAGCAAATACACATCACAGAGACATCATTCTCCAACATGTATCATCATCAAATAATCTTACCCACAGGTATGTCATCTTATTCATGTTCTCTCGTTAGCACGATATGATCAAAACTGTAGGATTATGTAAGAGTTGGTTTTATAAGCAAAGGTGGCCGGTTAACTTGGCCACCTTTGGCCAGTCGACGAGGAGAAAATAGTTCGACCACTCTGGACGTGGCAATAATCAAATCATAAGAAAAAGGAGATAAGGCCAAAAATGGTTAAGTTACAGAGGAATTAAGTGGGAGATGATTATGAGGTAAGGTGGAATGATGGATTGATATTGGGACCAACAATCCAAAAGGAGGTGCTCGTACTTAGATAGCCAGCACACCATCCCACATGATCATCCATATAAGGAAATAAAACATTGATTCCCATACAAAAATAGCATTAGCAATCTCGAGAATTCATCGAAAATAGGTTACTCTCAACCTTCTTGAAGAAACACCTATAGGAGACAGTTAGCATTTTGCAATGCAGGAGACATACTGGATCCTACAGGAAAACCTATAGGATACAGAGTAGTCAATATACAGGATTATCAATGGGCACTAAGGGAGGATAACTCAAAGGTTGTCCTCAATAGAATGTAACAAGTGAGGTAGGAGATATACTTTCCATGTTTTCCAGTAAAAAGGAAGAAAAAAATCCTCATTTGATTAAGGAAATTACAGTCTAGGAGAATTGTATTGCAGGGTTAACATTTAAATCTATCTCACCCACCAGAGTTCTTGAATTATATCCATATAAGCCTCCATACTTACCAGGGAAATATGACAAGAGGTTTTAACAAGAGATAACCACAAACATAGTAAGGATTCACCAGCATCCTCCTGTAGTAGAAATTTTCACAAGGCACCAATGGATGGGGTTCTTTGAGAGGATGAGAAGATACAATAATGAGGTGGCCAGAGACTTTTCTCTCTCACTCATAGCCCTCACTAGGACCCATGCCACTGCTATGGTGAAAGGCCTATCAATAGTAATCACCCCTGAAGTTATAAGTAGAATCAACCACACTCCCTTTAGATTTACCTTGGAGAAAATGAGGTAAGGGTAACAACACCCTTGCAAAAAAGAAATTATTTTTAGAAGCGGACAAGCCAATGGAAGACAAAAATGGGGTCAGAAGAGAAAGCATTCCATACCCTTGGAATGAAGTTAGTTACCACCTCATTAAATATATATCATGTGAAGGGAGATACAGTGTCGTGTATGGATACCACTTCAGACTCCTCCAAGAACTGAGATTTGGAGCAGACACACCTCCTCAAAACAGATTAAATATACCCTACTTTCTTCTTCAATCAATGATAGACATGAGGATAAAAGTGCAGGAGGGAAAACATCAACAACTAGCCCATCATGGGTTGATCAAACTCATCCTAGAAGATGCTCTACAAAACCTAAGACTCCCTATTACATGGACAACCTTCAGAGACATGTAGGCAAGAGGATAAATTCATGCTCTTTAATATGACAAAAGCCCCACTACTAGTGAGAGGGAAGAATAAATGGAAGAATAAAATGAAGAGGAAATAGAGGAGGAAAATGAAGAAAAGGAGGAGGAAAATGAAGAAGAGACAGAAGAGAAGAATGGGGAACTAGAGGAAGAAGAGAAAGAGAGAAAGACAAGGATGAGAAGAAGAATGGAAAAGAGAAAATAGAGCACAAGGAAGAACAAATTTCTATATTACAAGGAAAGGAAAGGGAAGAATCACCAAGGGTATCTCTAGAACCCACTAAGAAAGAGGCATAAGGTACTCTTACTACCCTAAGTACACCTATCAAGTCAAAAGGGAAGAGGCAAAGACAAACCCCATTGTACTTTAGGACAAGAAAGAGCACAAGGATTAGGCAAGGAATAACTCAAACACCCACCAAAACTCCTATTGTCATTGAAGACTCTTCAAAGAATCAAGAAAAGGCAGCTCCTTTAGAAGAAAAATCAAGGAGAAGGATCATCGGGACAAGCCTCTCCCAAATCTCCCATCACTGATGTTAGGAGGCCTGTCACAAGGTCAGCCTCATCAAAGGGAAAAGGTCTCCTACAGGAGACACAGACAGACCTACAAGGAGAGGCCATCCTACAGGAAACTTAGAAAATTACCAAGAAGGTATCACTCAACAAGAAATAAAGAGAACTGAGAGAACCTAGTCCACAACCCAACCTCAAATCTTATTATAGGTTGATTGAAGGGGGTAGGGTAAACCCACATAAGTTTTCCATCCCCTTATTTTTTGAACTTGAAAAAGTGAGGGTAAGGACACACAGGTGGATGTAAATTGCCAAATCAAAAGGAGTGGAGGATGTAGGTCACATGGAGGAGAAATTGAAGGAGATGGGCAGAGAACTGAGTAGCATAAAGGACAGAGAAGCAATGATGAAAACTCAGTTAAAAGCAGAGAATGCATGGTTAAGGGGATAGTAACAATAAAGGGAATTCTAGTTGGAAACTATGGCCAGTTTATCCCTAGAGGCAATCCAGTGCAGGATGCGAGCAAAATGTTATGCCTTGTATCTCAAGGAACAATGGCTACAATTCTAAATTAAGAATTTAGCATAGAGAGGCACTATGCCCTTCCAAGACTATAGACAATTTATTAATCTCTGTGATCAGAGCACCTTGGAATATAGAGCAAAAATGTTTGAGTTTTACCTACACAACTTGGCCTTGACAGATTTGAATGTGTGGGATCCAAATTCAAAACTAGGAGACTTGCAATTGATGGCCTTAGCATCATGGATGAATCATGAGGAGGAAAGAGCTACAAATATGAAAAAGGTAATGTCAAGAGAAGATACAGAACCCCTTATGATCAAATATGAACAATCTAATCCAATGGTTGTCATCAGCACCCACAACCTAATTGCAAATGATACTAAGATTGCACCTAGGTACCTTGTTGCACAAGAACAAGCAGTCACACACTTTGAATACATGTTCAAATTTCTAGGAGATGACAGCAAGCAAGCTTGCCAAAGGAGGTGGAACACCTTTCCTTATAGCTTGAAAATAAGAGAATATCATTCTCCTCAAAGAATGAGAGAGGCACTAAATAGAACACCCGTGTACAAGCAGGCTCTAGAAAGACTCAAATTCAATTGTATTGGCTTGAGACTCACTCCACCACTGCTTTTAGGAATGTTGGAAGGAAGCAAAGAAGAAGAATAAAGAAAGCAATGGGAAGAGATAGAGAGTAATGCAGGATTTTACTCACAGGAAGAGGAAACTAGACTAGAAGCATGGGATGTCAGGTAGGCCACTAGAGCAATGAAGGACATGGATATATATTAAGTTTCTCAGAGGATGAGAAACACTTTCAGTAGGGGGGTGATGATGAGCCTCATCATTGGGTAACTATATGGACCTTAATACACCTCCAAGATTACTAAAATCAACTCTTCTCATAATTCCTTACATGTTTTAATTATATTTTGCTTAATGAGATGAGTAAACGTCAGATGTTATGTGTAGTGGTCTAATGGGCATTATTTGCAAGCTTTTGGGATCAAATCATGGCAATTTTTGTTAATTAAGGTGCAAGAACTTGAATGAGACAAGTAGGAGATATTATAAGAGATATATAATCCTCATTAATTCCTCACTCATTCGAATATCCCTTAATCAAATCACACTAGCTCAGAGTTTCAAGCAACCAAGTCATGGAGATCACGAGTAACCAAGCCAGTGACAGTTAAGAACCAGTTATATTGAGTTTGGGAACCAAGCCTCCCTATATTTAATGAAGTTGCTGGAGACTTCAATTGCATAAATAAGGAGACCTAGAGCCTCATTAGGATTCATAATTTTTATGTAAGAGCACTAAGCATTTAGAAGTTAAAGTTTTGTGGCAAAACATTGTTATGTAATTTTTGATATTATAATGAGAATGAGCATTTCCTTGATCCAGCACTGAGTTGACTTAGAGGGCTGAATCTCTTGGGTTAGGTTCCAACCCTAGTAGCGGAGGTTGCTCTTATTGTACTTGTACACTTAGTTTATTTCATAGATTAATTGTTGAAATGATTTTAGCATTGTTTCATTGCAAGTAGTGGTGAATTTGATTAGTGTGCTTCCATTTGTGCATCGCTTTAGTAGTAGCTTTTAAGAAATAACGGAATACCAAAAATGTTGATATCATGTGGATTTGGCCTCACTCCTCCCTTCAAGGACCATGGTTTGAGGAAAAACTCCTATTCAGCCCCAAAAAGATAGAATTTTGGTTTCTCATGGAATCTAGGGTTTTCTGCTACTTAGGCCAGCATCTTTTCAGTTTTCAAGAATAGGTTTCAGTTGTCATTTCTGATATCTCCAACTTTGTATTAGATCTCATTGTGGTTCACAATATTATGCAAGTATTTCCATGCATGAACTAAGTAACTAAATAATGGACTTCTATTTTCTTATGTTGATTGGAAATCTTTCTTGTTTGACATGATTCATGCGTAAATGTTAGTGATGTATGTATTGCAGGAGTTTCAATAGCATAGGAAAATCTCATGTCAGCATCCCTAGCCTAACCACATCCATCCATGATCACCAAAAGCCACTAAGTCCATCAACCAATTCATCATTCCATAAGAACAACTTTCCAGGTTTTTTGAGAAAATCCAACCATCTCACAAACTTTCGTTTGAGCTCTGAGGAATTCCTAGCCACCCCCTTGCCTTATTTCTCCCATCATTAACCTTTCCTAATCCCTATACAACATTCCAAATCACTCCTATTGCTCTCAGTCAAATCCTCTAGGAATATAGGGGATTCTATAGGAGCATTATGACATCTTGTAGGATGACCTCTAATGGCCTGTTTTGAGGCCGATTTATGGAAAAAGTATCCAGAAATATAGGAGAAAACCCCTACTTACTTCCCAAGTCATTTTACCTTTCACAACCATCTTTAACCCACCTTCCATATCACTAAGAAGATTTAGTATTCACATTTTCACAAAAAAGGACAAAAAGGGAAAAAGAGTTATTGTGTTCATTCATATGCACAACAGTAAAGTGTTTGATTATCTCAAATTTCATGCCTAGGCTAGTTAGGATTACTCACATGTTAGCTTAGAATTATTTTGAATAAATATCTCTTAAGAAATAGTTAGATGAGTGGTGTGTTTAAATAATTTATTTCAGTCATTCATTACTACAGTAGACAATATTTCCATTCTCCCAATTAGGGTAAAATTCCCCTTTCTTCATTCGTAATCAAACTTCTTCTAAATCAATATAAGGTTGGTTTGAGAAACCATAGTTGGTTATCTCCAGTTCAGCAGTTACAAAGAGTCGACCCATTGCATCTGCTTGTGTATACAGCACTGTCATCTCCAAGTTTGTATGAACCCGAGGTTCATAAATTAGAGTTCGTAGCCCCAAGAGTTGCAGCATTCTTGCTGCAATAATGGTGCTCATCACTTGGGTCCACCCAACTATTGTTGGGTTCGCATAAAAAAAAATTCCTAGGGAGCTACCCCAGACCCCATGTAGGGGGTCTACTGCCCCCCTCCAAGCCCCCTGCAATGTACAGTGTGTGAGGCTAGTCGTGGAAAGAATATAACAAACACCCAAAAAATATTAATATTAGGGTTTATAATCTTCGGAATTATTATATTAATCTTAGGGATTATAATCCTAGGGTTTAATATATTAATTGTATGTTGTATAATATTAGGGATCTATAATCTTAACATTCATAATATTAATCTTAGGGATTATAATCCTACTTTTTAATAATTAATTAGGTGTAAATCTTAAGGTGATATATATATAATAATATTTATAATCTTGGTAGTACCTTTATTTTCCATTAACTTTAAAAAATGAGCAGGTTACATCCAAATGTACTATGGTTAGGTTTCCTCGACTTGCCCAATGGGAAACCGAGTCTGTTGGCCACCTAAGAGCATGATAAGCCATCCAAAAACAAAATCTAATAAGTCTATGAAGCCAAGCTATAAATGCTTGAATGTCTTTCAACCTCCTAGATTCTAAATATCTATAGGCATAATGAAAATACTAAGAAGACAATAACTGGATCATATACTAGAAATTAAAACAAGATAAAACACTAGATCATTCATCATTAACAAAATCAATTGGGGTTCGATCCTTTTCACTTGACCTCAGAAGCTTAGACTGAGGAATGCATGGAATATGCTAATCAATCCTGCTAAGGTGACCATTCTGTTTCTACAATTGGAATTTAATTTGCTGGAAATCTTAACTATAGTCTGTGAGAGGTTGAGTGTTCATGGCCAAGCTTGCAAGAATGTGCTCCAGAGCCTTTGTCAATAATTTTTTCATTATTCAATATAGGTGGAGAGTCTACTTTTACTGGGAAATGTCGCCCCAAGAGTGCCCAGGATCAGGCACTAGGCATTGCCAATCCTCCTTATCATCGTCCTAATGATCTTCTTTCTAATTTAATTCTTCTCTCCATTGAGCGATGAGAAGGATGCACCATCCATAATGTGAATTGAGAAACATTGATATGCTAAACAAATACCAACCAAACTAAAACTAGATAGCCTTCCTTGAGAAAGCCACAACCCAGGAGCCAAGAGCATCCAACTTTTGCACCTATCCAGGGAACCTATCAGGGTTAACCACTGTGAGAAACCAACGTTATACAAAAACACCAGTAGTCCAAATCCTTGAAGCAGGGAAGATACCTTGGAGCTCGATTATAAAACATCTAGATCAAGGAGCAGTGCAGAGTTTCAAATATGGTTGTGCCACCACCAGCCCAATATGATAAAAGTTCTAAAACACCATCACAGATAATTAAATATACACCAAGACATGCTTTCCACTGAGTTACACATATTAACTAGGGGAATCCATTGGTTGAAGCCATCTGATTCCCATACAAGAAAGAAGGACACCAAATAAAATTGACATAGGAGTAATAAAAATTAAATAGCCTTCAAATGAATCAACAGATGCAGACTCCTCCAAGTAGGACCTCTACTAAACCATACCATTCAAAACACTTCCTTTCCGCCATGAACCGTGTAGTCTACACAGACATACCATGATATAAAGATAGGTCACAAATGGGAGAACATACCCAATAATTGCAAGTTGAACCCACTGCAGGTCACAATCCCACCGACAGATCACTCTAGAAATCCTTAGCAACACACCGGATTTCTCAAAACCACTATGATACCAAGATACAATCTGAACAGGTGAATTACCAAAAGAATTAACCAAAAAATCTGAATGTTTTCACATCTTGCCATAAACTCTACCTTCTAGGCTTGCATTAAATGGTCACATGCACCCTGCCAGCCCTCCATGTGTTTTGTGCATGTGGAGGATAGTGTCAAGGCCGCTTGAAAACAATGCCACCCCCATATTAATGACTACAATGGTGATTTACACATTTGCACCTCGATCAGGGAGGAGGGTCTATCTCTTGGATGCCTTGTTTATTATCTCTACTGTCATGCTCCAGTATTACCACTAAGGGATGCAAATAATTTTCCAAGTTAGTATTTGACCAAGCCAATTCCAAGGATCAACGTGCATGGGAGCATCCCCAATTTGTTAGAAAATCTACAAGCTTGTTTCCTTCATGACGAACATGGGAAGATACGAGGCAGTCAAAGGAGGGAAGAATTTATCCTATTTCCTGAATTAGACTAGTTTTACACCAGTTACGACTAAGATTTTCCCATATGGCACCCTGAATAAGTTTTTTAATGATGTTTATTACTAGCTTAGAGTCTCCTTCAATCACCAGCTTTCGGTATCCAAGTTTGGTAGCAAGAAGGAGGATTTGTTTAACAACATTAAATTCAACCTTGTTATTGGTACCATAATCACAATCAGTTGCATAAATCATTCTCGTTCGACTAGATGAATCCCAAAAGATCCATCAGTATTCGGCTAACCCTGGGTAACCTTTGGATGCACCATCAAAGCTTAGCTTTAAAAAATCCTCAGGAGGAGCAGTGAAGTGGAAGGAGAGATTATAGGAGAGTCAAGGAGCTTCCACGAACATGGACCAATCATGGAATGGGGTAAATTGAGGCTATCTAAAATTTTGTCTTCCCGAGGGGCCACCTTCCAACCGACCGGATACCATTTCTCCGAGATAATTGTTTCTATTATTTTTTTAGTTATGCCTTTCCAAACTATTTCTAGAGGTTTGTGTTGGTCTTTAAATATCATGTTATTTCTTTCTTTCCATATAGCCTAAAGGATGAATCCCAGAGCTAGATCCCAAGCACGATTAAGAGATGCACTCAAGAAAATACCTTTGCGCCATAAGAGCAGGGCTTCACGAATGCTTTGAAGGTCTCTGTAAAGTTTCCCAAAAAGGATTTCAAACTATCTCCATTGGTAATGAACATATGAAAAATAATTCAAAATATGCTCCATGTCCTCATTATGTTTTCCACATAACAAATAAAATTATGAACCATGAGTGCCACATTTTTGAAGCTTAACCCAAGTGAAGATTCTTACTCTGCAAACCAACCATAAAAAGTAAGCTACTTTCGTCCACAATCTACCAAACCATATCTTCTTCCAAATTTGATTGGGTTGGCCCTAACGAACCTCCAAATAGATTTGATAAGCTTCCTTGATGTTGAATATGCCTCAATTGGAGTATCCCCATTTGAGAATGTCTGGTCCATCAAGAAGGGTGAGTTTCCTAGATTGAATCTCTTTGTCCAATTGCTCCCATTGATCTGAGATAGGTGGATTAGGCCAGTTCTGGTAAACCTTCCATTTCCTCCATCAAGAGGGCCATAAAGAGGGTTTCCATAACTAATCCACTGTATGAAAATTCTGAGTAGTTGTGAAAATGAATAGCTCCCCAAGATCTAGTTAGTTGAAAAAATTCTCTCTTTGCTACCAAGAATCTTGCCAGAAAAGCATAGTTTTTTGATTTCAGATTACCTAGAAAAAATTTTGATTAATGAGATCTCAGTTCCCATCTACTAAATTCCATATATAGGGGCCTTTTAGGGGGTCCTGGTACCAAAGAATATCCTCAGTCTGCATCGACATGCCATATTTCTGAGTCCATATTATTTTCCAAAGTTCTTGGCCTCCGTTAATCCATATCCTCCATAATTTTGGCCCCCATAACTCGATTCAGGATAAAAGGTTCCCTGAGGCTTAAACCTCCATCCATCTTGGGTTTTGTGAGGTTAGACCACGAGACTAGAGCCCATTTCTTTAGTTTTTGCGTACCTCCCCATAAGAATTTTTTTGATATATCTGTCATTAAATGGCATGAATTTTTGGGAGCCGCCATGTCGGAGAGATGATAAATAGGTATCGATTGGAGAATGGAATTAAGAAGGATATCTCTCCCCGCAATATTGAGTTCTCTAAAAGCCTAATTGCTAAGCTTAGATTGAATATTTTGAATAAGACTTTGGTAGTGGGAAGTATTTAAGGAGTTGAATTCCAAATGCATCCCCAAGTATTTGGTGGGTAATGAGCCAATCCCAAAGCCTAGCATGCAAGCAATGAAGGATTGAATGTTCACAGGGTTATTAGAGAAAAAAAGACTCAACTTGTGATTATTAATTTGCATACCCGAGGTTGTCATAAAACCCTGAAGAATATCTTTAATATTTTTTACTTCCTTCAAGGGCACTTGACAAAATAACATGATGTCATCCACAAATTGTTGGTGAGTAATGGAGAGATCATTTCCCTAGGGCCTCGAACCTTTGATTTGGGCACAGTGAACTGCTGATTTTAGATATCTACCAAGACCCTCTGTAATTAAAATAAAGAGAAAAGGAGAAATCGGGTCTCCTTCCCTTAGGCCTCGAGAGGGATTAAAAGCTAAAGTAGGAGAACCATTCAATAGGATGCAGAAAACAGGGGACGAAATTAGAGACATGATCCAATTTAGCCAGCGATGATCAAAACCAAAGGCCTTAAAGATAGTAATAAGGTAAGATCATCTTATTCGATCATATGCTTTCGAAAGGTCTAGCTTAATCATCAATCTAGGAAGTTTATGGTGCTTCAAAGAGTGAACCATTTCTTGGGAGGTGATTATACCATCTAGGATTTGGCGACCTTCCAATATTCATAATATTAATCTTAGGGTTTATAATCCTATGGTTTAATGTATTAAACCTAGGGTTTAATATATTAATCCTATGGTTTATAGTCATACAGTTTATAATATTAATCCTAAGGTTTTATATTAATTTTAAGGTTTATAATCCTATGGTTTATAATATCAATCTTAGCGTTTAGAGTATTAATATTAGTTTTTATAATCTTAGGGTTTATAATATTAATCTTAAGATTTAAAATATTGATCCTATGGTTTATAATCCTAGGGTTTATAATATTATTTCTAGTTTTTTAACAGTCCCTTAAGTTTTATAATAATAATCTTAGGGTTTATAATATCAAACTCACTATTTATAATCTTAGGGTTTATAAGCCTAAGGTATAATATATTAATTTAATTGTTTATAATATTAATATTAGGATTGAATATTAATATTAGGAGTGAATATATTAATATTGGAGTATATAATATTGATATTAGGGTTTAATATGTTAAATTTTGGGTTTAAAATATTAATCCTAGACTTTATAATATTATTTTTTAATGTTAAGGTTTTATAATATTAATATATTTATGTTAGTGTTTATAATATTAACCTTAGGACTTAATAAATTAAATGTATGCTTTACTATATTAAGCTTAGGGTTTACAATATTGATCTTATAGTTTATAACATTAATCTCATAGTTCATAATCTTAGGGATTATAATATTAATTTTATGGTTTATAATTTTAATCTTGGTTTTTATAATCCCAAGTTTTAGTCTATTAAATTTAGGGTTTAATATATTAATCCTAGAATTTATAATTCATCGATAGGTGTATATATTTCCACTTAGGGTGCATGTCATTGTGCAATTTTTTTTTTTTTTTTTAAATTAATGGATAGGATTTGATTTCAATGGAATAGCCTTTTTCTAAGAGTTAAGGACATCGATGGTTGTTATTTTATGAAGATTCTCCTATTGCGCAGTACAATATTTAATAAAATATTTTTTAATTTGTGAGGTGGTCGATGGGTGAAAGTGGAAGTTTTCTCACTTCATGAATTGTGACAATTCATAGAAATGTGAAGCATTTATGTTCGCCACCACCAGTCACTTCTATTAATCATCATGTTCTGCCTTACCAATGCCTTGTCTGCAGGTATTATATTCAAGGTATGGTATTCATGAGGACCAAACATTTCAATAGATTTTTCATGTATAATAAGGTACAAGTGATCAAGCTTTCACATTGAGGATATCTAGAGATCATTCCACTTGCATTGGTTGTTTGTTTAGCTTTTATAAGAAATGAAAATGAACACCATTATACCTTCATTGTAAGTTGGTTTAGGATTCATCAAGTGATCAAATTTTACCTCAAAAATGAATGTTCCCAAAAATTCTTGAAACTAGCATCAAGTCGAAGTGCTTGTTGTTCTAAATCCAACTACGTTCATTTCACTTCAATCTGACATCATATGCTTAAGTTATTGCATTCTAATCGTTTAGCCAAATATCTAAAAAAGGAGTAGGTTTGTTGACTAGGGAGCTAACTGGGATTTCGTACTACTCACATCACCCTAGGTGACTGTGTAGATATGGACCAACCGAGTGTCACTAAGTGGTAGGTTCCGATTTATCGATTTTTGGTTATTTTTTATCTGTTGGGCATGGACACTGAAACGATGCCACATGGCCCAATCACGCACTGCCACGTGGCACCCCAAAGGGTAATTGAATTCGGTATGATGAGCCAAATGTCTAGGAGGGATTGAACCCCTGACCTTAACTCTAATAACATAGCACTCTACTGACTCATCTGAGGGTTTTTCTTATTATACCATGGGAAAAAATTTATTATAAAGTTTCAAAGCAACACATATGGGAGGAGGGGCCAATTTGTTAGCCTCGGCACCTGGTCACATACACTAACAAATGACCACCAATGGAAATAACAAGCACTCGATGGAACAGGGGCTTAAGTCTAGCCCTATGTTCTGGTCTTGTTAACTACCAAATGCCCGCAACACAATGTGGAGAGCACCAATGGGTGTGGCATTTAAGGTGTGGCCCAGTTCCTAGTCCTATAGTCTTACACAAGACTGTGACAAAGAGTTTCAGTATAACATGCAGCGTTAAGCCCTAATATCTAGTCGCATGAGTCTGCACAAGACCATGGGAAGGGCAACAGGCAGGGAGCTAGGAATAGGAACCATCCCTAGTTGTATTCCGCCCAATGTGACCTAGTGCCATGGCATAAGGGGGTCAATGGAAAGCGTGGGTCGTTGGCTCAACCCTCGGTCCCATGGTCGAATATAACCATAGCCCAAGATTTTAGGGGCTAGGCTAGCGAGGGTGGATGTTAAGGCCGAGCCGATGACAACATGGCCCATATGACATGAATCTTCGCCCTTAAGGGTTATTGGAGGAATTAAGTTTCCAACAAATTGCACCATCATAGGGTGGAATTTTTGCCTCTCTAATAGAAAATAGGGCAGATTTGTGGGATAGTTAGCCTATTGTTCTAATTTTTAGGACAGATAACAACAAAACTACATGAAGAGATTATAGAGCCATATCTTTTGGAGTTTTTGTAAAATTTGAGCTCAAGAAGAGTCCACTTAGGAGATTTTGGACATTCTGGATCCAATGGTGACCTTTATTTTCTAATTGAGAACAACTAAGGAGACTTTTTCAGTGTGTCATGTTGAGGAAAGCTTTGTCTTTTCTCTTCAATGTGGAATTGAAGTGTTTGCATGCTTATGTAATCTCATTTTAAGTTAGAGTATAGGGTCTTTGTAGAAGACACCTTGTGTTATTCTTTTATGTGCGAGTTATTTGCAGGAGAACATTTCCTTGAAGGGGAAATAGCCACATGTTTCATGAGAAAAAATTTATGTACTCCTTTTTACACTGAATATATGGAGCAATCTACCTATGTTGGCAAGCCCAGAGATGTAGCCTAGGAGGGGTGAACTACATCAACAAATTCTTTGTTCTACTCTTCATGTATGCCTGTATGCTTTATGTGATGTTGTGTTACTTATCCTTAAGTTTACATGTGAAGACAAACTCATAACTTGAAGAGAACTTTTAGAAAACTTGTTTTATGTTAAGACACATTTTTCCTTGGAAAGCGTTCGTACAATCCTGGTTTATTTTTGGAGAAGAGGAAATTGATGACCTCCTCTATTTTTAGATCAATTGGTATCAGAGCCTAGTCTAACCAAGTTGCAAGAATGGACAAAAAGAGTCTCCAAGAGATAGAAGAGCTCAATTTTTCTATTTGTATGAAGAACATTGAGCTGAGAAGAATGCTAGAGATAGTTGAAGAGGAGACGAAGCATACATGCCTTTAGTTG
Organism: Pinus taeda; assembly: GCA_000404065.3. NCBI lineage: Eukaryota > Viridiplantae > Streptophyta > Pinopsida > Pinales > Pinaceae > Pinus > Pinus taeda. The sequence continues at coordinate 152,906 of APFE030075420.1, forward strand.
CAGAATGTGCTTCAGGAACAAGTTGCTCAAAGTTCCACTCCCATGACAGCAAAGAACACCTCTAGAAGGAAACCAATATGTGGTCATAGATCAAACAATGATTATGGACCATATGAGGAAGATGATGCATGTGCATTTTCCAAGCATCTAGAAGATTATCACCATATGTTAGTTGGTAAAAGTGGGCAGCTAGAGTCATCTGCAATGTTTTCATCATCATCAAAAGCTAAAAAGATGAATGAAAATTTAAGTAGGTAATAAGCATTTCAAGTAAAATTCCTTATATTTATGTTCACAACACCTGGTTTGCAACATTTGAGCAACATACCAAATTTATTGGTATGAAGATGCTTTCTAAAATGGGTTATGAAGGAGGAGGCCTTGACATTAATGGCCAAGGGATCACCAACTCAATCATGGTTGAAGAGAGACCAAAGTATCAAGGACTGAGATATGGTCAAAGGGAGTTTGGAGAATGCTCTAAATGGTTTGAGGCACATCAATCATTTAAGGATGAGATTTCATACCAAGATGGTGGTGACAATGTTCATTTGTCTCCCAAACGAGATGAATCCTTGAAGGGACCTTTCATGTCATTGTCCACCCTACACCATCAAAGTTGCAGCTCAAGAGACACATATAAATCTCATGGGTGTTTTCCAGGAAAAAGCAATTATATTCACAACAAAGATATCGAATCTTTTGTAGGAAAAAGCAATTATATCTTTGAAAATTTTGTAGCAATGTACTTGTGTGTACAAGCTCATTTTGAAAATGGTAAAGTAAATTTTATGTTGCTTATGATTTCCAAGATGGAGTCAAGTTTGTCTTCAACAATTGAACTTCAATATGAAGTTATTTATAGTCATGCAAAGATGAGATTAAAGAGAAAGTTCAGATTCCACTCATAAGTGTTTTTTTCCTGCATCAACGATAATAATTTTTGGATCGATTCTTAACAAGAATGTAGGTCTTCACGAAGAAGATAAGTGAAGTGTCCTGATTGGGGCTTGAAGGGCACCAATTGAAAAGTAAGCATTTTGGATTGATTTTTTGGATGATTTTGAGTTTCAACCTCATTTTATTTACTAAGGAAGTAAACTTTTGGAGTCCAAAAGCTCTTAGTGGGGAGGTGTGATCATGTGATCAAATTTTAGCTCAAAAATTAAAGAGCCCAAAAAGTTTTAAGACTAACGTCAAGTCAAAGTTCTCAACGTTCTAAATCCAACAACGTTTGTTTCACCTCAATCCGACATTGTATGATCAAGTTATTATGTTCTGATCATTTAGGCCAACAACTAAAAAAGGAGTAGGTCTACTAACTTGGTAGCTGGCTTGAATTCCGTACTACCGACATTACCCAGGGTACTATGTAGGTATGGACCAATTGGGTGTCACCAAGTGGCAGGTTCTAGTTTGTCCATTTTTTGTTTTTTTATTGGTTGGGCATGGACCAATGAAATGGTGCCACATGGCCTAATCAAATGCTTCCACCTAGCATCCTAGAGTATAATAAAATTTGGTATGGTCGGCTAAAGGTCCGGGAGGGATTGAATGCCTCAACTCAACATTAACAGTGCACTGCTCTACTGACTCGTTCGTTGGTGTTGCTTATTATACCATGGGCAAAACATTATTATAAAGTTTCAAAGTGGTGCACCTGGGACGAAGGGTTTGGCCACAGCCCCAACCCTCAGTCACCTACATTACCAAATGACTACCGATGGAGATAGAAAGCATTCGATTGAGCGGGGGCTTAATTCTAGCCCTAGGTTATGGTCTCGTTAACTACCATATGACCCCAACATAGTGTGGAGAGCACAAACGGGTGTGGGGCTTAAGATATGGCCCTACTCCTAGTCCTATAGTCCTGCACGGAACTGTGAGTTTCATCGGAACATGCGGTGTTAAGCCCTAGGCTTTGATCACATGAGCTTGCATTGGACCGTGGCAAGGGCAACTAGCACGGAGCTAGGAATAAGGAATAGCCCTAGTTTTATTCTACCTAATGTGGCGTGGCACCATGGCAGAGGGGGCCTAGTGGAAAGGGAGGGAAATTGACCTGGACGTTGGTCCCATGGCCCATGGTCATTGGTCGTATATTAGTTGTTTTAATTCTGTCTTATCTCCTCCAAATTTGGGAATAGCACTGGGCAAATTGACTATTCATATATTGTATATATTGTATTTTGTGTGATGTGGTTTTTACGAATTGGGAAGTATAATATGCTTCCCCAAATAGACTGTATGATGAATTGGACACGGAAGAATAATGTCTATATCCTGTATTTTTATCATATATTATAATACAAGGTTTTTTTGATATTTAAAACCTAGAATATAGAATGAAAAATAACGAAATAAGTGTGTATTATGTAAATTTAAGACAGTCAAATTATCTTCGTTTGTATAAACTTTTCAAATTAAAATTATTTGGAAAATGTTAAATTTAATTAAAATTTAAATTTTAGAAATTTAATTAAGTGTATCAAGTTAAATTGATAATTATATTTATAAAATTTTCAAAATATTTCAATTTACAAATACATGTCATCTCATTCTCAATAAATATCGTTACATGTAAATACATTATCCCAACTATGATACGTGTGATTCAAAATATATTTTTGTAAGTAAAAAGGATTTTGGTTTTCTTATTAAAATTACTTGGAACTATTTTTTGTTAAGGTTTATTAGTATAAAAGTTAAGTTTTTAACCATGTAAAATTTTAAGGATTTACTAAGGCTTCAATTATTTGGAAACACAACATTTTTAAACCATTGATGCCATCATGTTATTTTGTTTAATTGGAATATAACACGAAACTATATATATATATATTTGGAAAATTAAGTTTTTCACTACATTAGTATTGTAAATCTTCTTATGGTAAAAGTCTTCAAAGCTTAAAACCAAAAGTCTCTTGCAAACATTACATACCACTCTCCCAAAGAAAATACATTAAACGAATTTTCCTAACTCATTGAACTATTTTTATGATATTATATTGGTTATGTAATGGAAGTGAGTGGTAGTAGAAGAAAGAAATTAATAATAATAAAAATAATTAATAATTAATATTACTATTTATTATTATTAAGGTTGATATTAAAACACCTACATTTTATATCTTTATTATATAATTAGTAATATAATATTAATATAATGTAATTTTTAAGTAGAAGTTTATTTTTAATAAATAATGAAAGTTTAATTTTAAATTTTTAAGTTTAGCAGTTTTTTAGATTTAAGTTTTAAGAATAATGTATATTTTAAAGTTTTTATAATAAGTTTAATTTAATTTATAATATAAAAAATTCGAAAGTTCGAAATTTTGAAATCATGAGTAATCTAATAGGATGTAACAAAAATTAATCTAATAATTACTCATTATATTTTGTTAAAGATTTGCTTAATTATTAATTTATTTAAGAATAATTTATAATAATTTACTTAGAATAAGGTTTTAAAATTTTATTTTCATCGTCGATAATCATTACCTACATGATGTAATTAATGTTTTATTCTATTAAATATTAATTAATGCGTAAATACATTAGTTAAAACATTTTATTAATACAATCAGAATTATTATATAAATACTTAATTTTTAATAATAATAACATTATTGGTTAGATTTTAGATTTTTGTGATCTATATTGATAATGAGATTGTATTTCAGAGTAATCACATTATTGAGATTTGGTTGACATTTTGAACCAGCTAATGTGTTTCATCCTCATGACAAAGGTTTGAAATGTCGACCAAATCTCAATAATGTGATTAATGTGAAAGACAATCTCATTATCAATATGCTATCAAAATAAATAAATGTATAACATTATTGCAATATTTGAATAATATTAATAAGAGTTTAATATAACATTAATGGAACATTTACAATATATTAATCTACACATTTGTATTGTCTTACATATTAATTAATCTATAGATTAGAACATGTTAATTATGGTCGACCATGATTAATCATTTTCAACCATGGTCAATCATAGCCAACCATTGTCCAATGTCACATTGTGACGAAGATTCTCTCAATATGAAAACTTACCATGGTCAACCATGTTCAACCATGGTCCAACATCGCATTATGACAAAGATTGTCTCAATATGCAAATCAACCATGGTTAATCATGGTCCAACATCACATTGTGACAAATATTGTCTCAATATGAAATTCAACTATACTCAACCATGGTCAAGTATGTCCAATCATGGTCAACGATGGTCAAATGTCGCATTGTGACAATGATTGACTCAATATGAAAATGAATCGTGGTAAACTATTGTCAATCATGGTTAATAATGGTAAACCATTGTCAATCATAGTCAGTATGAAAATCAAGCATGGTCCCATGTTGCATTATGACAAAGAATGTCTCAATATGAAAATAAAGCATTGTCAACCATGTTTGTTTTAGGGTTTACAATATTTATCTTATGATTTATATACCTTGGTTTTACAATATTAATATATTGGGTTTATATTATTTCCTTGGGGTTTTAGTATTAATCTCTTGGGTTTTTAGTATTAATCCCTTGATTTTATTAGCGACCTCGGTTTATAAAATTATTAATTCATTTGGTTCATTAATCCCTTGGGTTTAGAATATTAATCCCTTGGGTTTGTTAATCCTATGGGTCTTTAGTCCATAAGGTTTATAATATTAATCCCTTCAATGTACATTATTAATAATTCCTTGGGTTTATTAATCCCTTCAGTTTTTAATATTAATCCCTTGGGATTTTAATATTAATCCCTTAGGTTATTAATATGAATCTTCCACCATTCTTTCTACAAGAATAGTTCTTCTATTTCTCAAATCTTCCCAGTATTTGGATTTTAATATGAATAATTATTTGGATTTATAAATTATAAACCCATGGTCAATTATGGATCAATGTCGCATTGTGACAAATATTGTCTCAATATGAAAATCAACCATGGTCAACCATGGTCCAACTTCACATTGTGACAAAGATTGTTTCAATTTGAAAATCAATCATGGTCAACAATGGCCCAATGTCTCATTGTGACAAAGATTTTGTCAAAATGAAAATCTAGCATGGTCAACAATGATCAACAATGATCAACCATGTTTATTTTAGGGTTTATATTATTTATCCTAGGGATTATATACCTTGATATTATAATATTAATCCTTTAGGTTTAATATTATTCCCTTAGGTTTATAATCCATTTGGTTTTTAGTATTAATCCCTTGGCTTTATTTATCTAAGGGTTCATATTCCTAGGGTATAATATTATTCATAGGGTATGATTGGTTATTGACCATGGTTGACCCTATGGTCAACCATGGTCAATAACCATGGTCACATTGTGAGAAATATTATCTCATGGTCCAATGTCACATTGTGACAACCATGGTCATCGATGGTAAACCACAGTCAACCATGGTCCAATGTCACATTGTGACAAAAATTGTCTCAATATGAAAATAAACCATGGTTAACCATCGTCAATCAAAGTCAGCAATGGTAAACCATTGTCCAACACCGTATTCTCCCAATATGAAAATAAATCATTGTCAACCATGCTCAACCATGGTCCAACATCGTATTGTGACAAAGATTGTTTCAATATGAAAATCAACCTTGATCAGCCATAGTCAACCATGTATGTTTTATGGTTTACAATATTTATCTTAGGGTTGATAATATTAATCCCTTAGGTTTAATATTATTCCCTTGGGTTTTTAGTATAATTCCTTTTGTTTATTAGTGTCTTGGGTTTATAATATCAATCCCTTGGGTTGTATAATATGATGGTTTATATTCCTATTGTATAATATTATTGGTAGGGTTTATAATATTAATCTTGGGGTTTAATATAAATCCCTTGGGTTTATAATATTAATCCCGTAGGTTTATAATATTAATAATTCCTTGGGTTTATTAATCCATTGATTTTGTAATATTAATCCCTTAGGTTTTTAATATTAATCCCTTGGATGTTTAATCCATTTGGATTTTAATATGAATAATTCCTTGGGTTTATAGATTATAAACCCATGGTCAACCATAGTCCAACTTCACATTGTGACAAAGGTTGTCTCAATATGAAAATCAACCATGGTCCAACATCACATTGTAATAAAGATTGTCTCAAGATAAAAATCAATCATGGCCAACTATGATCCAATGTTGCATTGTGACAAATATTATGTCAAAATGAAAATCAACATGGTCAACAATGGCCAACCATGTTTATTTTAGGATTTATAAGATTTACATTAGGGTTTATATTTATCTTAGGTTTTATATACCTTGGGTCCATAATTTTATTCCCTTGGGTTTATAATCTGTTGGATTTTTAGCATTAATCCCTTGGTTTTATTAGTCCCTTAGGTTTATTAATCCCTTGAGTTGATAATATCAATCCTTTGGGTTTATTAATCTAAGGATTCACATTCGTAGGGTATAATATTATTCATAGGGTTCATAATATTAATCCTAGGGTTTTGATATCTATCCTAGGGTTTAAGATTGTCTCTATATGAAAATGAACCATTTTCAATCATTTTGAAAGATGGTCAACCATGGTCACATTGTAACAAAGATTGTCTCATGGTACAATGTATTATCTTGAAAACCATGGTCATCCATGATCAACCATGGTCAACCATGGTCCAACGTCGCATTCTAACAAAGATTGTCTCAATATAAAAATCAATGATGGTCAGCCATGTTCAATCATGGTCAACCATGGTCCAACATTATATTGTGAGAAAGATTCTCTAAATATGAAAATCAATCATGTTCAATCATGGCTAACTACGGTCCCATGGCTAACTACGGTCTAATGTTGGATTGTGATAAAGCTTGTCTCAATATGAAAATAAAACATGGTCATGGTCAACCATGTTTGTTTTAGGGTTTATAATATTCATCTTAAAGTTTATATATCTTGGGTTTAAAATATTAATCCATCGGGTTTAATGTTATTCCCTTGGGTTTTTAGTATTAATCCCTTGGGTTTATTAGCGACTTGTGTTTATAATATCAATCCCTTGGGTTTAATAATCTAAGCATTCATATTCCTAGGGTATAATATTATTAATATGGTTTGTAATATTAATCCTAGGATTTAATATAAATCCTTTGGTTTATAATATTAATCCCTTGGTTTATAATATTAATCCATTGGATTTATAATATTAATAATTCCTTAGTTATTTTAATCCCTTGGGTTTGTAATATTAATCCCTTGGATTTTTAATATTAATCTCTTAGGTTTTTAACTTGTTCATATTTTAGACATAACAGGGAAGGAGCAAATTTCTTGCAATTTTCATAGCAGCAATAGCAAGGGTTTGATTAAAATGTCCTCGAGGGGGGTAGTGTGGCTTCCTCCTATCAAAATGTAGTCATGGAAAAAAGGAAGGGGATTTGGATGGCTTCAGAGCACATGGTCATGTAGATGGTATGTCAAAGAAAGTCCAGTGCTCGGCAGAGGTAGGTGGGAGAGGAAAGAGAATGAATGAAGACAGGGGCCCAACAAGGAAGCCAACGGACCAATAGAAAAAAAAAAATCAAATGGATATATAATATCATGTAAGCCAAAAATGATGGTAATTGCAACGGCATTGATCATTGATCCCAATATATAAGCTTTCAGAGAATGAATGAGGTCATATGCTGTCATATGAAAATGCATTGGGCTCTAGCCCAAATAAAAATATTTGTACGATTGGATAAAACATCATTGGAAACTGAGCAGAGAAATAGAACTACATCCACGATCAAAATGTTTCTTCATAGTGGTATTTGCTAATATGTAAGATAGAGACCGAATTTTTTATGGTGGTCCATATTTCTCTAGATCAGCGAGTTTGTACATGCAGCCATGGATGGATAACTTCACCTTGGAGAAGGAAACCTTCACATGTTTCTCAGTTTAGGTCAGGTTGTATTCCTTTCCCCTGGACTCTTGGCTTACTACAACTTTAAAGCTAATATGAGATTCTTTCTGTAAATTCATTAAAATTTCAGAAGAAATGTTACAAGGCAAGTATACAACATGTGAAAAAAATTGTGTATAAATGGATATCTTTGGAGCCCCTCCTGAACCAGTTAAGCTAGAGTTTTGGGAAGAATTTTGGTTACAACCGGTGGATTATGAAAAAAACTCTTTCATAGGTCAGAGGTTCCATGGGCATGGACACCTAATAAGGGAATACACCCTAAGAAAAGTAGAAGAGTAGAACAAACATATAGATCGAATGGATGCAGAGGCCTTTGTTAGACCCACTTCGAGGGGAATTCCTAATAGAAGATAGAAAAAACAAAATCATGGGAAGAAAGCTCATATAAATAGCTTTGAAATTCCAGCCGAGGAAAACCTGGAAGAACAAGGTGGGGAAGAAGAGAAAAGTGGTGATAAAGAAGAAAATAGAGAGGAAGAAATGGGGCAGTCGATTTGGGACCATGCACAACAAGGATATATCTTGGATCTATCAAAATATTTTGAGGGAGACATGGAAATTACCCCAAGAGAAGTAGGAACAAAAGATCCAGAATTGCAGGAGCTAATTGAGAGTGAAGGAGTCGACCTACAGGATTTGATGGAACAAATAGAGAAACAAGGAATAAAAGAAATCAATGCAGATCAAATGAACAGGATCTAATATTTATACTTAATGATAGAAGAGACAATATTACAAGGGTAGAAAAGACCACATCCAGAAAAAGTAGGTGGATCTTCGAAGGGGTACCATCTAGGTGTGAAAGAAATGGAATCTCATATGGTGTTTATGCCATGCCAAACCCAATGGAAAAGAGGGCGAAAGTTGAATAATTCCGCCCTTAAGGAGTTGGGAGTTATGTTCAGGTAAGATCAGAGCTCTAGGCTCACGCTACTCAAACCATATATAAATCATGAAAGTTTTATCTTGGAATATCAGAGGCATTAGTAGCCTTAGGAAACAAATATTTCTAAAAAAAGATTCAAATGGAATAACCTGATATATTTTTTATACAACAATATAAATTCTCAGTAGGGAAAATAAATTAGTTAAATAGGAAACTAGGAAGAAAGTATGACTCAGTGGAGGTAGAAGCATAGAGCTCGACTCAGGGGTTTGGAAATCTAGTGGAACCCCCAATCCTTGATCCTTATGGACTCTAAAGCCAATTGATTGTACATATCTATAGAAATGTGGGTTATAGTAACCCCTGGCATAATGTTTTTCACTAATGTGTATGGGTCTCAAAGGCTTGAGGAGAAGATCAAGCTACTAAAAGATCTATGAAGAATAAAGAGTAGGAAAGGGCGCCTCCCCTGTGTGGTGGGGAGAGAATTCAATATGATAACTTCTCTATCAGAGAAAAAGAGTGGACAAAGAAGAATAGAAGGAGACTCAAAAGAATTTAAGGAATTCATCAAGGAGACCAAACTTAGTGATATGGAAACTCTGAATGGATGTTATACTTGGAGTATTAAGTGGATAGGGTAGCCTCAAGTGTCATCCAGGCTTGACAATTTTTCAATATCTGAAGATTTATTGATGACAAGGGTAGATGTGGTAGCAAATATCCTTCCCTGTGGAGGATCTGACCATTGGCCAATGCTATTAGTGATGTTATTAGTAGGAATTCGCAAAAATAGACCATTTTGATTTGAAGCATTTTGGTTAGAGAACCCTAACTTCATGGAGAATATCAAATCATGGTGGAAGGAAAATGTCCCAGAAAAAGGCTCCAAGATGTACACCCTACGAGCTAGGTTAAAACACATTAAGTTGAAACTAAAGAAGTGCAATAAGATGGAATTTGGAAACATATTTTAGGAGAAAAAGGAACTAGAATAGAAAATGGAAGCATTACAACAACGGTTGATCTCTTATGGGTACTAAGAAGGGAGAAAAGAAGAGGAAATAACATTACTAAATAAGTGGGAGAAGAGATGAAAACAAGAGGAAATCCTCTGGAGGCAGCAATCTTGAGTTTTGGCTCAGGGAGGGGCAGAAAAGCACAAAATTATTTCACTTATCAATAATAGAGCACAAAAAATCCAATAGAATCTGTAGAATAAAGGATGAAAGAGGGAAAACCTTTAAGGCTCACGAAGACATTGAGGAGGTCCTCATCCAACACTCTCAAAATATAACTAAATAGACCCAGGTGGAGAGAGGGGAATACATTCAAAGTATTTTGAGGCATATCTTGAACGTGATCACTGAGGAACACAAAAAAAGACATGAACAACTCAGTCTTTATGGAGGAAGTGGCTTTGGAGGTGAATGAAATGGAAAATGGGGAATCCCCTTAGCCAGGTGGATTCACTATAGACTTCCTCAAATCTTAATTGGAAACTATCAAAAATTATATATATTAGGTGGTGGTTGAATCTCAAGAATTAGTAACATTTCTTAAAGCTTTGAATTCAACGTTTATATCTCTTATTCCTAAGCAATAACTCGCAAGTACCCCTGAAAAATTTAGGCCTATAGCACTGTGCAACATTGTTTATAAAATCATATCCAAGGTAATTACTAATCAAACAAAAGCAATTATTCCATATCTAATCTCAGAGGAACAATCAGGCTATGTGGAGGGAAGACATATCTTGGACAACATAATCCTAGTGTACAAAGTGGCTCACTCTTTGAAGACCCAAAAAAACGTTGGTATGATAATGCTTATGATAAGATCAACTGGGAATACCTGGAAGTGATGTTACAAGCATTTGGATTCGATGAGCACTGGACTAAATTAGATCATGGCAATGGTCTCATCACCTAGTTTTTCACTTCTTCTTAATGGAGCCCCGTCAAATTAGTTCTTCCCATCCAGAGCAATTCAGAAAGGGGGTCCATTATCTCCATTCCTATTTATCTTAATCATGGAAGGGATTGGAGAGAAATAGGGTGGCCAATAGAAAAGGGGATATTATAAGGCTGAAGCTTCATGAAAACACTCAGACGACCACTCACCAACAATTTGTGGACGAAACTATGTTGTATGGCATACCTATGGTTAAGGAGGCTCATAATTTCAAAACCATTCTATATTCCTTCATGAAGGAATCAGGTTTTGAGCTAAACCTATCAAAGTCTATGATTTTCTTTTTCAACACTCACATTTCTATCGAGAGAAATCTTTAAGTTATCATGGGTTTCCAAAGGAAATCCCTCCCTTTTAGGTATCTAGGAGTGCCCTTAACGGAACAAGCCTAGAAGAAGTCCAACTCGAAATTTTTTTTATCCAACCTGGAAGATAGGGTCAAAATACGGATGGTGAGATCATTGAATTTGTTTGGAAGGTTGGTGCTTGTAAAGGTGGTGCTTCAAGCTATCTTGGGATACATGATATTTGTTCTTCTTACACTTGAAGGAGTGCTCCAAAAGATAAAGGAGATACAAAGAAACATCTTGTGATGAAGGGAAGAGGAAAAAAGGAAATGGGAACTAGTGGCGTGGAACATGATCTATAAATATAAGAATGTAGGAGGCCTTGGGTTACAATACCCTGAGACAATTAACATAAAAAATGGATCCAAACTGTGGTGGAAATGGTTAACAAGAGGAGAAATGCCATGGGAAAAATTATGGAAAACAAAATACACCCCTAATTTTCAACTAAAAGCCTCACAGGTTCAATCCTTTGTTCAATCATATGGAACTTGGCATGGACCAACAGGGAAATTATACAAAATCACAGCTTTTGGGAAGTAAGAAATGGAAAGAATTCCCTATTATGGGAGGATTCCTAGCAACAACAACTGAAATTAAGAAAACCATAATGGAGGAATCTTCAGGAAGCTATGGAGCAATAGGTGTTAGAATATTCCGACACATAGGAAATAGTTAAGTTCAACTTGGTCTAGTATAGAGTTAGGGATAGAGTTAGGTAAAGAGTTAGGTAAAGTGTGTTTCTTTACCGTTGTACATTTTGTAACTTACAATCCGACGGTCACGATATGTAGTGATCTGACATTTCATTCTCTCCCCGGTATTACCGACACTTGATCCGTGGCTTGACACCCGATTGGTCCATGAATTCTATTTAAAGCGCATGGAGGGTAATTTGTAGGTTAACCATGCATGAGAGAAGCTTATGTAAATTTTCATTCTTTTATTAATAAATTGCCTGTATTAGCCACGTTGGCGCAGGCCGTGGACTGTTTCCCTCTCTGAGGGTTTTAACCACGTCAAAATACTGGTGTATTGATCTGTGATCTGTTTGTGAGCGGTGTCCTTTTGGTGTTCTGTCTGAGGAACTTACCCTGTAAACTCTTACAATAGGGACACAGAGAATTCCACCAATTTTGGGCTTGAGAACTAGCAAACAACAAGTGGATAACATGTAACCTAAACATCCTCCGCAAGGAAAATCTAAGAGATTCAGAAAATCAAGATATTACGGAGGAACTGAACAAAAGACAAATCTTGGCAAATGAAGACCAACATCAACTCCGATGGGAAAAAAGAGAAGGAAGTGATTTCAACCTCAAAGAATCCAAGGTTTACCTTAAAATAGAAAATCTCGAATTCCATGACCCAACCTAGAACAAACTATGGTTGACTTTTCCCTAGCCAAAAATCAAAACATTTATGTGGTTAATTTTGCACACAAAGGTACTAACTTGGGAGAATATTATGAAGAGAGGAATGATAGTTCCATCATGGTTCTTCTTGTGTGAGATGGAATAAGAAAATCTTAACCATTTACTGAATACTTGCAGATACATAGAATCTTTGTGGGACTAGTTGGCTATTTTTTACAGACAAACTGATCGAAATAAAGAAACATACAAGACACAATTAAAAAATGGTGGCTGCAATAAACCTAGAATGGATTGGTTAACATGAACTTTAACTTGATTATGGGATTCATCCTATGGGAAATCTAGAAGGAACGTAACTGTAGAATTTTCCTAGATCAAAATCTCCCTATTGCAATCTTGATGGAAAAAATTCATCATCAACTGAAGAAAACCATAAGTATAAAAATATTTTAAACCCCGTAGGAACAAACATCCCCTCAGGAATCCATAATTATAAATTTTTTTGAACTTGATTACCATAGTAATAAAATCCTCAAACCTAGAGAAGGTTGTATAAGGATGGGTTCTTTAGTGTGGCAGGCTCCTCCCAAGGGTTTTTGGAAATTGAATTTTGATGGAGCGTCCAAAGGAAACCTAGGAAAGGTTAGTGTAGGAGGAATCATCAGGGACTCGACAGTTAAATCCATAGGTTATATTTCATCAACATGGGACAAGCCACAAATAATGCAACAAAGTTCCAGACCCTAGAGCAAGGATTAGATAGTTGTGTCATGAAAGAAAGGTGAATGTAATAGTGGAGGGTGACTTGGAATTAGCCATCCAAGCGACACGTAGATTGAAATCTAGCACGCCGATAAATAAATTCACGAGGAATTGGCATCTCGGCCAGATAATTAAAAGGATTAAATATCACCTCTTGGAGCTAAAAAAAGTTAATTTTACCTTAGTCAGACGCTCAGAAAATGCATTGGCAAACAAAGTGTAAAATGAAGTGGTCGAGAGTACCAAAGTACTAACTGACTTGGGAGGAAATAATGGAAGGACAACTAAGAAGGATTATTGAGCTCTGGTGGTAAGAGATCTGTCCATGGCATAGGGGAAACATGAGGGACATAAGGTGGGCCAGGAGGAAGGTGGTAACCCACCTAGTGAAAGGAATGTTTAATAATCAATATGAGAGAACAAGTAACATGCATTAGGGAAGATTGAGGAGGTACATATCACCAAGATATGAAGGACATAATGGTAGATGATGGGAAATAGTGGAACCCAGAATCACATAATCGTCCGTCAAGAGGTGGAATTTATGAGAAAGGACAGTTGAAGAAGTGCAGAAGGATAAAGGAAAATGTGAAGTAGTACTAGAATAGAACTATGACTATAATGGGCCTACAAAGACCATATTCATGGGTGAATTAGAAGGAATATGGTCCCTTTCTCACATGAATATACTACAACAGAATTGGTAAATGGAAGTTGTCGGACATGAACAGGGAAGGCACCAAAAGGATAGGGTGGATTGTGTTGCTCTGGAGCTTTCCTTTATATGTCAGGGATGTGTGCTTCATGGGAGGCATAGTGATAAGTTTGAAAGAAATGAGGGGAACTAACAGTGAGAGAAAGCATGTTTATCAGTGAACCGCAACATCTAGAAATGCTATGGGGAGAAATGGGAGTGGTAGGCCAAGGGGGAGGTCAAGATTGGAAGCTAAAAGCTCCATGGTTGGAAAGCGAACCAGAAGAGAGGAGGAGGAGAAGGAATAAACTCTCAACTATCATGCATCTACCCTAGAACGAGGCAAATAAGTTATAGAAGTGTGGGAAAATAAATTGAGACGTCTATGAAGGAACATGTTGGATGAAAAAATTGAAGAGGAGGTTGACTGGATAATAGATACAGGGAAATCTCGAATGAGACAGATGGTCTATTACATAATGTTAGAAACATATTGGCACATTAAGACTTTAGTGGGCAAGTTACAGGTGGAAGCAATAGAAGAAAGGATCAAGCACGATATGGAATACCATTTGTGGATGAAATCAATTAATAAACGTCTGAAGGGGGTCGAGGAGACACTCTAATGGGTGGTGAACATAAAACAGTTGTAGGATGATCAAACCGGTGATATGAACAAAATATTTTCAATTTAATTGAAATATATCCATAGCCTAGATATTACTCTTGGGTAGGGACACAAAGATCCAGCCAAGTTAATGAAATACAAGGTCATAGAGGTAGTTAGAGCTAGTGGTAAGCAACCAGTAACACTAAGAGCGATAGTGACAACTACAACAACTCTAGTGGTGAAAAATACACCTGTGCCTGGATCAGGTGTGGCAGAGGCCTCATCGTTGTCCCTGGAAAAATGATCATGTTTTTGTGTCTAATTTTGCTATATTTTGTCAATAGGCTAAGTAGGCCGAACAAATTAATAAAATAACAGAAAGGTTTGTAGATCTAGATCAAAAAGTTAGATATTCACTTAGACCTCCAGCTAGTTGTAAATGTTTAAGTTGCAGTAGAAAAGTTGCTTTTTCTAATATGCCTAGGAATTATTATAGACATAAAAACCTTTTGGAAAATTTGGTTAAGTTCTGGAACAAAGCTATATTATATTGCAACTCGTCTGGTTTCTAGTCTGGCAGACTAGTAGACTATGATGAAAATTTTTGTGCTATCATAATATAAGGTTTTTACTCTGACTTACAAAAAAAAACTTGTTTGGATTTTAATATTAATATTTCCATGGGTTTATAAATTATAAACCCATGGTCAACCATGGTCATAAGTCACATTGTGACAAAGATTGTCTTAATATGAAGATCAGCCATGGGAAACCATGATTCAATGTCTCATTGTGACAAATATTATTTGAATATGAAAACAAATCATGGTCAACCATGGTCCAACATTGCATTGTGAAAAAGTTTGTGTCAAAAGGAAAATCAATTGTGGTTAACAATGGTCAACCATTTTTATTTCAAATCTTATAATATTTATCTTAGAGTTTATATACCTTGAGTTTATAAAATTAATCCCTTGGATCTAATATTGTTCCCTTGGTTTTATAATCCCTTGTGTTTTTAATACTAATCCCTTGGGTTTATAATATCAATCCCTTGGGTTTATTAATCTAAGGGTTCATATTCCTTGGGTATAATATTATTCATAAGTTTGATAATATTGATAATAGGGTTTAATATTTATCCTAGGCTTTAATATTGTCTCAATATGAAAATGAATCATTTCCAACCATGGTCAACCATAGTCCAACGTCGTATTTTGACAAATATTGTCTCAATATGAAAATAAACCATGGCCAACCTTGTGTGTTTTAGGGTTTATAATATTTATCTTAGGGTTTATATACTTTGGGTTTAGAATTAAATCTCTTAGGCGTAATATTATTTCCTTGGGTTTACAATATTAATAATCACTTACTTTTATAATATTAATCCTAAGGGTTTATAATATTAATCTCTTGGGTTTTTAATATTAATCCCTTCATTTTTAACATAAATCCCTTGGGTTTATTAATCTGTTGGGTTATAATAATAATCTCTTTCTGTTTAATATTATTTCCTACGGTTTATATCGTCTTGTGTTTATAATAAATTAATGGTCCAACGTCAACGATGGTTTAATTTCTTTGGTTAATAATTGATTATTTATATTAATAAATTATATAATTAATTGGTATTATTAATAACTATTATTAATTAAAAATTATATCTTATTTATAATAGTTATTTTTGTAATATTATTATTAATGTTTTTATTACATATTTATCAATGTGAATATTAATATTATCATTAATATTAGATGGTTCCTATTGTCATTTTACAACCACATTTACTAATGTGGTTGTGCATATGATTGATATACGTCTATCTATGTATATCAACCACATTTATTAATGTCGTTGTGCTAGTCATAAGATTTATAATGCTAATCTTAGTGTTTCTGATATTGATTTTTATAAAGTTGGGGTTTTCTAATATGAATATATTAATCCTAGGGTTTATAATATTAAATCTAAGGATTTATAATCCTAAGGTATTTTATATTGAAATTAGGATTTATAATCTTAGGATTAGGCTTGATAATATTTGAGTTATATAATACTAATATATTAACCTTAGTCCTTATAATCCTAGGGTTTATAATATTAACCTTGGGTTTATAATCCTGGGGTTTATGTTGGTAGGTTTTATATTAGTCTTAAGCTTTATAATATTGGTTTTTATTTTTTAGGGTGTTTATATTAAATTTAATGTTAGACTTTATATTAATTTAGGGTTTTTAATGATAAAATTTATAAATAATGCTATGTTTTAATTGATCCTGAGTTTCAATCTTAATCTGGGTTTTTTGCTCCTACGTTTAATATATTAAACTTGGGTTTTATATATTAATCTTAGGATTTAATATATTAATCTTAAGGTATATAATACTAATCTTAGGGTTTATTAGATTAGGTTTTATAATGTTAGGGTTTATAATATTTATTTTAATATTACAGTTTAATATTGTGATATTGGAATGGTAAAAATCTATCTAATGTTGCATTGTGGAAAACTTTCTCTCAATGTGATAATGAATTTTACAATCATTGTCGCAATTTTACATTATATTAAAATTTATTCAACAACACATTTCAACATTACAAAACTAGGGTTTAATATTAGGATTTATAATATTAATATTAGAATCCTAGGGTCTATAATCTTAGTGTTTATAATATTAATCCTAAAGTTTATAATATTAATATTAGGGTTTAATTTTAATCTTAGGATTCAATGTATTAATCTCAGTGTTTATAATATTGAATTTTATAACTTTGTGTTTATAATATTTGATTTGATATTATGGTTTAATATTACAACATTGGAATTGTAAAAAAAATATATTCATCATTGCATTGTGACAAACATTATCTCATTGTGACAATCAGTATGAAAAACATTCTTGCAATGTTACATTACATTGAAATTTATTCAACATCGCATTGTGACATTACAAAATTGAGTTTAATATTAGTCTTATAATATTAGTGTTTATAATATTGTGTTAATAATATTAGGGTTCAATATTTGGTTTATAATATTGGGTTAATAATATTACGGTTTAATATTTGGTTTATTATATTGGGTTAATAATATTAGAGTTTTTATATTAATCCTAGGATTTATAATATTAATCTTAAAGTTTATAATATTAGCCTTATGGTTTATAATCCTATGGGTTTATAATATTAATCCTATGATTTAATATTAAACTTAAGGCTTATAATATTAACCATAGAGTTTATAATATTGGATTTTATAACTTTAGGGTATATAATATTTGGTTTAATATTAGAGCTTCATATTATTAGAACAATACATAAATTTATCAAACATCACATTATGACAAGCATAGTCTCATTGTGATAATCAATCTGACCGCAATATTACATTACATTGTAGTTTATTCAATGTTGCATTGCAACATTACAAAATTGGGGTTCAAAATTAGAGTTTATAATATTGGGGTTTAATATTATGTTTATAATATTAGGTTTTACAATATTGGGTTTAATATTATGGTTTTTAATATTTTGTTTAATGTCAGGTTCATAATATTAATAATATTAATCGTAGGTTTAATATTAATTTTAGGGTAAAATTATTAAACTTAGGGTTTAATGTATTAATCTTAGGGTTTATAATATTGAAATTTTTAATATTAGGGTTTATAATATTTGGTTTAATATGGTGGTTTACTATTGTGGAATGGTATGGAAATATATCCAACATTACTTTGCGACAAATACTTTCTCAATGTGGAAATAAATATGACAATGAATGTCACAATGTTATATTACATTGCAATTTATTGAATGTCGTATTAAATTACAAAATTGGGGTTTAATATTAGGGTTTATAATATTTGGTATATAACATTAGGGTATAATATTGCCTTTATAATACTAAAGTTTAATATCGGGTTTTATAATATTGGGTTTAATATTAGGACTTAATATTGGGTTTAGTATTATGGCTTTTAATATTGGGCTTAATATTAGGGCTTTTAATATTTGATTTATAATGTTTTATTTAATATTGGAGTTTAATATTACATATAATATAAGGTTTTAATGTTAATTTAAAATTTACGCACTTAATTTAATATTTAAGTTATCCTTGCCTATATTAAAATCCTAATATTTAACCCTATACTAAAACCCAATACAAAAACTCAATATTAAAACTAGTACCAATACCAAATACTTAAACCTTATTAGTACTTTATATTATTATTGTTATTATATTAATTAATACAATGCTATTAATATAATATAATTAATAATTATTATTAGGATTATAATATTAGCCTTAGAATTTTATATATTAATATAATATCCCTATTCCTAGAAGCAAATTTTAAAGATTTAATAATATGCGAATATTATTGGATTAAAATTGTTTGGTCTGTTATAAAATGATTGACAGGAATATTAGTTGTAAAATAAATAGTTTGTAAGTCTATATGGATAGCCAAAGCATGTGTTTCAAACTCAAATTGAGGGAGGGAGTTATGGTTTGTTTTTGGTCCCATATCCTATTGTTGTGGTTCAAGGAATATATGGGGATCTCATAAACAGAATTTCCTTCTTGCTCTATTAGTGGAAGGACAAATTGTTTTCAAATTGTTGCCACCTTCTACAAAAAGTGTTCAACCTATAAAAAAGAGTGCAAAGTAGCATATAGGTTTGCATCCATCTTCCAATCCATAGAAGCACAAAAATCCAAAATTAAACCCTTCCCAAAGGAAGGCACTCTAAATAAAATTTCCAATGGTATGTGGAAGTCCCAGAGTGGACTTCTGGATCAAACGTTAGAGAAATTTGAAGTTATGCCTCTCAAAACCAATAGACAAAGCGAAAAAATGAAAAAATCTATGTTTGAGTTTGTGTCCATCTGCCATTTGTCCAATTGGAAATTAGTGATCAAAAGTGGAGGCATATGGTACATCAGAGATCATAGGTGCCTAGTAGTGATGAGGCAAATCAGAGATCTGGGGTGAAATTGGTGATCATTGATTGCAATAGCACTAGGCATGTCACAAGTCGGCAATCAGTAATACTTGAGGGACCACTATAAAGGAATTATGGGGGAAAAAGTGTCGATATTGTAAACAACTGGGAGAACACCTTGAAGCATTTAAAAGGAATTCAACTAAAAAACTAGAACAGGGCAGGCCATTTTTTCTCTCCTCCCAAGGGCCACGTGGTTTAATACCATTTGTCCCGATAAAGGCACGTGGCATCCGAATTCATCATGATGTGGTAGTATGGTGGACATGTGGCATGTAGATTCAACATTTTAAGTGGTAATAAGGGGCCAAAACAGGGTGACAAGTGTCACCACTCACAAGGTGACACATGGTAGAGGATGACATCAGGTCACACATCAGTGATCACAATATTGGAGGTCTTGTCAAATCAGCGATTGCAATATCGGAGGTCCCAGCATATTGACAATTGGTGATCACACACTATAGCATATCGGCGATCATAAATTAGAGGTCCCACATATCAGAGGTCTCGTATACCAGAGATCATGAAATATCAATGATCGCAAACAGTTTGATATCAGCGTTTCATAGAGGAGTGTATCGGGGTTTCTTTCGATATGAATATCGGAGAAACACTTGATACTATGGGCCCAAAGTGATGTGGACAGGTGGCATAAGGAAACATAAATATCTGTGTGTTGTGTGTTTCATCCAATGGTTGGGAGGAAGGCTAATAAAAGCTTTTATAAAGTAAGAAAAGTTTATCAAAGGTTTCTTATGTGTTCAAGCTTTGGCGCGAGCCCTCCCTCATTCCCTCTACACATGGATCGAGTCGTGTCATCTATCACAATCACATGTTTTTAGAGGGTGGACCGAAAGGCAAGGTTGTGAAATCCCTGATCTCTCACTTCTGATATTCCAAAGGCTACCTAGGTGCATAAATGTGTGGTCGTATCTATTACACATGGGGACCATTAGTGGTGTAATGATTCAAAGAATTGGCCCTCATCCCAGGGAAAGGGTTTTAAGTCCCTAAAGGCTTTGGCCCTGAGTCCTTAGGACTCTATCATGTAGTTTCCACCTAAACCCCAAGATTAAGGTAGAGGGGGTCAATCAAAGATCGGTGTTCACAGTTTTTTCAAGTTTGTTTAGTTTGAAGCCCCTAAATATCTTGAGCTTTGATAAACTTGTATGACTGTTTCATAGGGTAGAGTGAGTTCCAGTGGATTAATAAAGGAACTAAAGGGGATAGATGATTTTGTAGTTGTGCTTAGGACATGTTATAACCATCATGTGTGATCGCCTCTAATTCCTGTAAGTGAAGAAATAAAGTTGCTAAGACTAAAAGCGACAGGGAACCAACTGAGAGAGTATGAGGTGTAATGTGGTAAAAACATGGTTGGACCAGAGGCCAGCAAAGGAAGTGGTGTGGAGATATTTTTACACGACCATAATTTCACTTTCACATGTTAATTCTATTTTGTTGATTTTTATTGTTTTTGTTATTCTGTTTTAAATAAAGGCATCTTTCTATTGTAATAATTTGAGGCAACAGATCCTACATGCTGAGATAATTAGTCAAGTAGACAACTAGATGCTCAGGCCTGAGATATTTTTGTAACTGATTTCCAATTTCTCCCTCTCCGTATAAAAGGAAGGAAGAAATGCTTAAAAAAGGTTCAAAATTTTTGGGAAAGACTTCTCTCTTATGGGAAATTTTCCTAGTTTTCTAAAGACACGTCTAAAGCTTGTTGTATGACGGATTTACTCAAGAGATTAATGTAAAGTTTCTGGTGATTCCAACTGATTTGGATTGTAGTATGTTCTTCTCTCTCTGTTTTATCATATGTGTTAAGTAATTTTTCTCATATTACATATTAAATAGCATCTAGATGTATTTCCTTTATATGCAGATTCATTTAAATCAAAACTTTGGTGGATAATGCCTGCATTGTTATAGGAATTAAATATTTAAAAGTGCTCCATGTATCTCATTATTCCATAAATATACCCCTCTCTTGTTTCTCTCTGAGCCTTGATATATGGGATTCTTAGATCTTAATCTCTATATGATGGATTCCTCGTGTACTATCTTCTCCCATTACCTATGTTTCAACAATTAAATCGTTGCACATTCCTAATCTGATTTAGCCACCTGTAAGTTGAATATTATTTCTAGATTTCTCTTGTTTACAAGCTACTTCATATATTGTACCTCTATGAATGGTTCTGAATCAAACCCATTTTCATTATTTGTGACAAACCTAAGTGTTGCAAGTCCTTAATATAAATCTGTCAAGCAGCATTAAGATGTCCTAGGAATTAGTCTCCACCTTCTGCCTGATGTTTTCTATAGGAATATTTCATATCTCTTGAAGAAATTATGCTACAAGTGTTATAAAAAGAGACAACATCTTTCTGGCGCCAGTACCATAGAACAGATTAGAAACAAAATCCCCTAGGTACAACAAATATTTTCATTCCTTCTGTCATGTGAGAAAGGGAAGTGCAAGGTGAAGATACCTCACCTTGGTGACTCCACTATCTGAACTCATTTATAAACACCTTGGTGACTCCATTGGTTGTATTTTTATTTGATCCTTCTAGCTTATAATAGGCCCCATGCCTGCTTAGACACCTCTCAGCAAAAAAATGCCATATGTATCTTACCCAAAAAGAATAATAATCAGAAGGATTTGGAAATAAAAGACTCCAAATATTGATGCTATTATATCTTCATTTCTTGAAACCTCCTCATTCAATTCATAGAAGGTCGTATTTCATTGTTTTGAATTCCCTCCTAGAGTCCTAGTGTATCCTCTCGAAAATGGTCAGCTACTTAGTGTCGCCTCCCTAGAGGTCAAAGAAGAAGTTGAGGAGATAAAAGATAAAATCCAAAAAATTCCTACCCAAAGTGTGAACAGTTTCTCATTCCATTATGAGTCAGTTATCTTTCCATTGGTAATACCTCGGGATCCTCCAGTAATTCAAGCACCAACACTCTGATCCAAATGGATGTCCCAAGCTTCTTGTTAAGCAAATATGCTCCCTTAAACCTTCAACCTTTAAATTCTATGCCACAGGACTATCTCAAGCTCTTTCCCAGGTATAATGAAGAACTTGATATAACAATATAGAGACACATAGAAATTTTATGTGCCTTTGCAGAAAATATGAATTTTGAACACCAGGATGTAGTGTTGAGGCTTTTCGTCCAATCTTTGGATGGGAAAGTTAGGAAACAGTTTAAATCCTTTCAAAATGATACCAATAACACTTGGGAAGAAATGGAGAACTCCTTTATGTGGAAATGCGGTGAGAAGAGAGAACATGGATACACTCATTGAGTTTAATGCTATCAAGAAGAAATGCGATGAGGATATCTCAGATTTTATTAAAATGTTTAGTAAAATGTACAACAATTTTCCTGTTGAAATCAAAACTCCACAAACTGCTGCCCGAGTAGTATTTGATGGGGGCTTTGATTTAGAATTTGGTTTTACCCTCAGAGAGAGGAATTCTCCTACCTTCAACTAGATTCAAACTAATACCCTTGAGGTAGAAGAAAACTTTACCTCCACAGGGAAGTCAAGAAGCAGAACTCACTTTAGAGATAAGAAAAGGGGGAAAGAAGAGGCATCTTCCTCATGTCAATGAAGAGAATCTAAAGAACAAAGGATAGAGGATATGGATAAGTTGATCAAGAACTTATCAAGCAAACTGAAAAAAAAAATATAAATAAATAAATAAATATAAAAAAAAAAAAATTAAAAATAAAAATTAAAATTAAAAATATTAAAAATAAAAAAAAATTAATAAAATTAATAAATAAATAAATAAAATTTAAAAATTAAAAATAAAATAAAAAAAAATTAAAAAATAAAATAAAAAATAAATAAAAAATAAAAAAATTAAATTAAAAAAAAATACAAATAAAAATATAAATATAAATATAAAATAAATAAAAAATAAATAAATAGAGCTGGAGAATAAAAGACTTAAAAGACAAAACTTCCCAGCTAGTAATTGGGGTTTTAATCCCCAATACAAAAGTCCTCCCCTACACATAATGTAAAGGGAGAGGAAAGAGAAACAAGACCACATTCATCCTCCATTATATATAGAAGATGATCAGGAGAAACTTATACCAGATACAAGTGATGTTCAAGGGAACTTGTATTCCTCTTTCTCTGATGAAGGATAAGAAATTACCACATATGAAGAAGAGGAGGAGAAGCTTCATACAACACTGGATGATGACGAGATCGATGACTACAGCAAATAGTTTGCTGATTTCATGCAAGCTCAGCTACACCTAGGGGAGGAGTCAATTTATCCACCAACTTCTCCATAGTTTTCTGCATCACGTCAAATTTCAAGTCAGGAAATGAAGAGGAATCTTCTTTGAAACCCACTCTCCTTTCATCCTTGATTTTTTCTTTCTTTGCCAACAAATTGGCCTCCACTCCAATTTCATTACTTTGTATTTGCTCTAAAGCAGCAAGATTTATTTCACATACTTGATAAGCCAACTCAGCATCAAAAAAATTAGGATAGTGTAATAAAGCTAAACTAGGAGGAGGTTTGATCTCAATTGGGATAGAATTATAAATATTATTAAACCTAATCGTGAATTCTTGAACAGATTCTCATGTGTTCCTTTTAAGGGCATCATACTTCGCTAAAATCTGCAAGGGGTTATTTTTCACTTCTCATCTGGTGAGAAACAACTGTTCAAATTGTTGTAAGGTATTAATACTAGCTACAGGTAAAGATCTAAACCATTTCCTTACCTCACTCAATAGACTTTATGCAAAAATACTCAGTTTGACATCTTCATGGTCAACTTCTTCTAGATCTATAAAAAAATTAAGTTAGCTACGTGTTGTTGAGCTCTATAATACCCAGTACCATCAAATTGAATAATATGTTGTCCATAATTCTGTGGGAGGTCATGGATCTGACCCCCAAGATCCAAGGGTACATGTCGAGCAGCCATAGGGTTGATATGTGAAATTATAATAATAGTAGGATTAAGGACAATAGAAGTTACAGGAACTGAGATTGTGGGAATGACAATTGTTGGAATAGGATTTTGAAAACCTACAGAGGATAGTTGAGTAGTTGTCATAAACAAAGATGGGATGAAATAAGAAAAATTTGGAGATTTAGTAGCTAATTATTGAATTTCCTGGACTTTTTGTTCCAATTTCTGGAAATGAGACCAAATCTCAAAATTATGGGGTAAAAGCTTTAGTTCTGGGATAGAGGGCCCAGGGATGAAGGTCTTAAGATCTGTTAGATCAAGAAAAATATCTAAAAAACTAAACTTAGACTTTTATCTGAGTAAATTACTTTCAAATATGATATCTAGCACTAAGTCTTCAAAAGTTTCAAGCTTTGCAGGTAGAGAAAAGATCTTTCTAAATCAATCATACCTTTCTCCTTAGGAGTGTTTTTCCTGAACAACTTTTCTGGGCTTGACAAAACCTGAGGTGGATTTGGAATAGAGTTCCTCTGAGTATGACCATTTCTATGAGCCATAACTCTGTCAATAAGAGCCCTTTAGATCATAATGTGGAGTCACCAGAGAAAACATCTTGCAACCAAACTGATATAAAAATCTATGTTTTCCCTCAAAGATATAATCTTCAATGATCAAATCATTAGGGGAAAAAACATGCTTCTTATTCCCTGACAATGGATCCAAAATGTTATCACTTAGGGAAAACCCTAGGGTAACCTCAAAACCTCTTTTAAGTTGAAATTTGGCCCTTCAACTCGGAGAGGGATCTCTCTGTAAAACTCAACTACTCTATTGTCACTATAGTAGAAGGTTTCACAATTGATTTCGATGGCTAGATTTAGATCATAGGATGAAATTGGTTGTACAGTTTACAAAACATACTATTGGGCATGGAGTCTAACTCTAATAAAGTAAGGTTACAGATCTAATGAGAAAGTTATAAAAAGCATGATAGCAACAAATGCTTTGACTGTTTGAGCAATTGGAAAAAAGAGAAACTGGAACGAATAGAGTTTATAACTAACTAAGGCAACAAATATTAACGGTTGATAAGGATAATAAAGGAGAATCAATGAATCCTAATCTTAGATACAAACATTTTCAGACATGAACAAAAGCTTGTATAAAAAAAGAGTAAACTAATAGGGAACTACATCACATGATTTTCCTACAAAATGCTCATTAAAGTTGTAAATATATTCAAGACTGCTCAAATATATCAGAATGAAACTATGTTTTTCAATAAAATTCCTACCCTTCTTTGTTCTACATAAACTATTTTATATAACTTACATAAATTGTTTGCAAAATAATAGTCTCCATATTAATTGTAATAATCTAAGATATCTAAAATATGTTCAAGTTCATGCATGTAAAATATAAAACTTAGATACATTTAGCTTTTCCTTAAATAGATATAGGAAAATATGTTTTTTTATAGGTGAAGTAAAATATCTCTCAAATTGTCTTCCTTGGAAATAGAAACAATACCCTAACTGATAGCTCAACATCATAGCTAGAAAAACAAGTCCCTCTGCAAAAATAGGTCCAAAATTCCTCCAAAACCTCTTTTTTGTTCATCCTTCTTTCCTTCAAACCTCCTGAAAAAAAAATTGATACTGTTTTTGTCAACTTCACTAGTTTTCTGTTTGTAGATTTTTCTCATAGGTTGACTCTCAACATTTTGTTTCCTCCTAATTTCAAAGTCGCTGACAATAGGAATGTCAGCGTTTTCACTTGTCTGAATATCATTGAAAATGGAGATGTCAACGCTAACTATTTTCTCCAAAATCATTGACA
The DNA here is from genome assembly GCA_000404065.3 of Pinus taeda. Lineage (NCBI taxonomy): Eukaryota > Viridiplantae > Streptophyta > Pinopsida > Pinales > Pinaceae > Pinus > Pinus taeda. The sequence goes on from APFE030075420.1 coordinate 179,341, forward strand.
TACAGACTATTATATTTTGTCCCTGTATCGTTTTCTATCCACCGACACACATAATTTTCGCCCCAAAACAGATGAAAATGGCCCTGTCAAATTTATCAAAAACGTTGACGATGGGAATGTCATCTCTCCCCATTGTTCTGCTACATATAAAAAATATATGGTTGAATATCAGTGATAAAATGAAAATTCTCTTTCATGAAATAGGTAGGAAAATTTCGAAGTCTTATCCACCAAGGCTCTTAGCTGAGGGTACTAGTAGCCTTGAGCAATACATCCACCTTCTCCAATATTTGTTTCTTGCTTTGCCTTGTCTCCATAGGTCCGTTTTTCACAGTTTCTCTAGCTCTGCTCTTCTTAGACCTGTAGCCTTCTTCCAATTGATGATGAGGTCCTTCAGTGGTATATTATCAACATCAAACACCTCCTTGGCCAACTATGGATTATTTCTGAGTTTGATTTTTTATCTTAACTTGTTAGTTTGCCTTGTATGGGGTCTATTTCCACCCTTGAAAACTTTAAACAATGTCTCCTCCTCTTCACTTTCAACCTCTACTTCTTTATCTTTAGGAACCTTTGTTTTAGATGTGTTTGCAGAGGAAGTTTTGGAAGGTGGATTCACAGCCTAAGAAGAGCCGATATCAATAGGTGGGTTTATAGGGTTTGGTTTATGAAGCTTGACAATTTTCCTCTGGTAGACATTAGGAATCTTTGGACCAGATGATGTAGATGGAACTCCTTGGTTTTCTTGGCTGGTAGATAGCTCAATAGGAGCTTGATCTTTAGCTTGCTTGTCTTTCTTGGAAATCTTTGGTCTGCCTCTTCTTCTCTTACAGGGTTGAGTTTGAAAACCCCCCCAAAAAACGAAATGGCTCCAAGTCCTTTTTACCTTGGCTAGTTGGTTTTCTATTATCAATTTTATCAGGGCTTTGTGCTATATAAAATGAGAGGAGGGATATGTGCAAGCCATGAACCTAGCTTCCATATGTTTAAGGCTTTTCAACAAATAAACCATGGATTAATTCTTATCTGAAAAACAAGATGTGTGAGGAAATAAAAATGGTAGAGGTTTACTCAATTAGACCATCCTTCGCAAGTAAAATATTTTTGACAGAGGCGTAAAGGGACATGCCATTTGTCGCGAAACCACTCCTTTCAAACTCCATCCCTCCAATTTTTCCCTTTGAATTCTTTTTTTTAAGAAGAAAGGGACATTGATACCTACCAACACATGGTTGTGGGAAATCCTCTCTCTATCTACTAGTAAGGTTGTGGCCTCAGCAATGTTTTGCTCTGTAATTGAAAATGATAAGCCTCCCACCTCTAGATGAGTTCCATCAAACCCATACGTAAAATACTGAGCCACTGCATTGTGGTAGTCAATACAGTGGTGGAATAATTCACTCTAACTAGCTTGATGAAAAAATTGATGAATTTTGGGGTATATATCCAGCAAATCCGACACTTTGGGCTCAGACCTATTCACTTTACTCCTTTCCCCATCTCACTGTGTTGTCTTCCTGGGATTTGATCATAAATCCCTATGAGCAAAATGGTTTACAATGCCAAGTGTAAATGACTCTGAGCTAACAAAAAACAAATTGTTGACGGGACAAGGTAAAACAACTCGACATGCGAATGAGATAATACAGTTGGCGAGTGAGTAATCATGGGGTTTCAAGTTATGATTACGCATAAAGTTCGTATCATATGGTAAGATCATATTAAATGACATTCACTCATTGCATTGGAGTAAAAATCATTAACTAGTACTTTTACCCCTTCAAAGCAAATAGAGATAAATTTCAATGAAAATGTTGATGTTGTCGTGGTTAATACAATCATCACTTTTTAAATTTAAAAACTAGTATGACGTTGATATTTGGCCTGTCAGTCAAAATGAAAATTGTTGATACACCCGTTATCAACGAATTCCTTCGCAAGACCATATCGGATCGCTAAAAGTCTGATAACCCTGCTATCTGTCATTTTCCCTTTTTAATACAATTAAGATGCTGACACTTAGACTATGAGCATTTTCTAAAAAAACTAAAAAATGAAGTTTGTTGTGATAACTCCTATGATGCCAAAGTTTTGTATCTACTCTTGTGGAGGTTAAATAATTAACAAAATTAGAAATACTATTGCATAAATACAATGTACCAATATTTTCTCCTTTTTCTGTTACGATAGCTTATTTAGTGACCTTCCAAGTTTTTGTTGTAAAAGTAGTTACACAACCTTCAACTCTAAACTTCCTTGTTGAAATTATATTTTTCTTTAGATCTCGAACATGCCTTGCCTCCTTCAATAGCCATTGGTTTCCATTCTTTTTCTTTATAAAAACTTTACCCATTCCAACAATTTTACAAGGTTTATCATCACCTAGATGGACTTGTCCAAAATCTCCTTGAACATATCATGAAATTGTTTCCTATCAGATGTGGCATGGAATTAGGACCCTGAATCTACCACCCATGCATCAATAATATTCTCTAATGAAAGAATCAAAGAATCTTGCAACACATCATCTAGCACATTTTCTTCATGATTGTTCTCTTATTGTCCATCTCCTTCTTTTACCTTCTAAGATTTGAAGTTTTTCTTCAGGTTTCCTTTCTTCCCACATTTCTAGCACACTATCCCTGATTTGGATTTGGATATGCCTTTTCTTTAATTACTATGATTTCTTGGGCTCCTGCCTCTTTCCATTTTTCTTCCCCTAGCCTATATAGTCAATGTATTACCTTATATCTCATCGAAGCTTTTCTGTCGCATTTCCTCGCTAAGGATGGCACCAACAACATCATCAAACTTTAAAGTACTGGATCCAGAGACAAAGTTACTAATAACCATAACTAGGACATTCCAACTTTTTGGAAAGGAGCATAGAAATAACAGATCCCTAACTTCATCATCAAAATTTACCCCTACAGAACTTAGCTTCCTAGTAACCATGTTAAATTATTTTAAATGATCAGCAACAGATCCACCCTCTAACATCTTCATATTAAACAGAATATTCATAAGAAATACATTATTTGAGGTCAAGGTTTTTTCATATAGATTTTCTAATGTCGTCATTAAACATTTTGTTGTTGTTTCCTTTGAAATGTTGAATTCCACTAACGCTTCCAAACACAACTGTATTGTTCCTAGTGCCTTTCTATTGAGAATCGCCCATTTTGTGTCTTTCATACTCATCAAAATCTTTGATTTTCTGCTCAATGGGAGATACAAATCTTTCTGATATAGATAAATTCCATTTTCATCTTCCATAGTTGGTAATTTTGGCCATTAAATTTCTTGACCCTAAATCTACCATCTTCCGCCATTCCTCCCACTCGAACTAAGAACCCTTCTCTCCTACAAGTTTATCAAACAAATAAACCTTCGGCTCTGACACTAGTTATTAGAAATTAATTAACAGAGCAATGAAATACATAAAATATTACGAAAACACAAATACAGAAATGCATAAAATAAGAGAGACACAGATATATGTGGTTCACCCAATTTGGGCTATGTCCACAAAGATACAATCAATCGTTCCTTTTATATTATGAAACAAAACAAAGAGTACAACCTACAACAAATACATTGTAATTTTCTCTTTCCTCTCACACAACATCCTCTCTCTCTCGCTCATAATAATAATACACAACCACAATACAATTCACTCATATAAAGTAAGAGTTTCCTTCTACGGAAAAAACCCCTAAATTAGCATAACTTCTATTGTAATGACCTCCCATTGCCACTCTGGAATCAGAATAGGTTGGAAGAAACCAACTGGGTGTTTACACTTGCCTTTCACCTACTGACAATCCAAGCATCTAGCAACAAACTCTGCCACTTCCTTCTTCGGATTCAGCCAATAGTAGAACTTGTTCACATTTTTCAATGTCTTCTGAAATCCTGGGTAACATGAATATGGATTGAAATGAAACTCGCTCAAGATGAGCTTCTTTATCTCACTGTCATCTGGCACATAGATTATATCCCTAAATTTGACCAAGTAATCTACTATGAGATGATATTCCACCTCCTGATCACTTGTACCATGTTGTAACATGTTCCTAAGTGACTAATACATGTCATCCTAATATCCTTCTTGTAAGGTCCAATCCTGTAAATCTTTCCCATAAGAGCTAATCGCTGCAACATGTTTTACTTTCACTCTCCTACTGAGAGCATATGCAACCCTATTCTCCTTTCCTTTAATGTATCTGATCTCAAAGTCAAACTCATTGAGCATGGCCATCCATCTTGTTATCCTAGCATTCAGATTCTGTTGGTCAAGCAAGTACCTTAGCCCACTATGATCACTTGTCAACACAAACCTTCTGCTAAGAAGATAGTGCCTCAACATCTTCAATGCATGATGATTGCTTCCAAATCAAGGTCATGAGTCACATAGTTCTTCTTGTGCTCATTCAATTTCTATGACACATAGAACACCACCTATCCCTCCTACATCAAAACTCCACCAAGTCCTCTATTGCAAGCATTTGTTCACACTGCAAACTCTTTATCTGGATCTACAATCTTTAGAACTAGATCATTGGTAAGCAACTACTTCAACTGCTCAAAACTAGATGCACACTCTTCAGTGCATTCAAACTTATTTCCTTTCCTCTATAATTATGCAATTGGATATGCAATCTATGAGAAGTTCTTGATGAACCTCTTATAGTAACCTATTAGCCCCATGAATGATTTGACCTCTTCCACATTCTTAGGAGTTTCCCATTCCATGATAGCTCTTCTCTTTTCCATATCCACTGTTATGCCTTCCTTGGAAACAACATGTCCCAAGTAATGTACCTTTGCGTGAAAGAAATTGAACTTACTAAGATTAGCATACCGCTGATGCTCTCTTAGAAATATCAATACCATTTCTAATTGTTCGGCATGCTCTTCCTCATTCTTAGAATATATCAATATATCATCAATGAATACAATAACAAGCTTGCCCATATAAGGATGCAACAAACTATTCATCAAGCACATAAAAGTAATTAGAGCTATAGTCAAACCAAAAGGAACTACAACAAACTCATAATTCCCATACCTTTCCCATAAAGAAGTATTGTATATGTCCTCTTCTTTAATGTGTACCTGATGGTATCTAGATCTCAAATCAATCTTTGAGAACATTGTTGCTCCTTTCAATTGGTAAAACAATTCATAGATCCTCAGTAATGGATACCTATTCTTGATGGTCACCCTTTTCAGCTACTTGTAATCAAAGCACAATTTGAGAGTACCATCCTTCTTCTTTACAAATAATATTGGTGCACCCCAAGGCGATACACTTGGCCTAATGTACACCTTTTCAACATTTCATTCGACTACAAATTTAGTTCCACTAACTTTGGAGTATTCATCCTGTAAGGTTCCTTCGATGTTGTTGTTGCCCCTGGTACCAACTCAATAGAAAATTTCACTTCCCTATGAGGAAACTCTAAAATATCTGTTGGAAACACAACCTGAAACTATTGTAATATAGGGTACCTCTCAAATATTTCTGCATCCTCAACATCCTTAGCCTTGTCACTAGAAATATGGTCTACAAATAGTGCACTCACCCTTCTGTGACTATGCTTTGCTTGCATAGCTATAATCATCCTCATTGATGTAGGCTTCTTCTTTCCCTACAAAATTATATTTCCCCATTATCATCTAGGCACTCAATATCCTTGTCATAGAAATGTACTTTGGTACTATGGAGATACAACCAATCCATGCCCAAAATCATTCTATATGATCCCAATGGAAGCACATTTAGATGCATTGTTTTAGGCATACAATTCAACACAAATTCTCAAGCTCTTACCCAGTGATGAACTCTCTTATTAGTACCTGTAGCCAACTGCACCAACCAAGACGTTTCATTCACTTCTTTCCTCAAACCACACATATCCACTAGGAAAAGATTAACATAACTATAATTAGATCCAGGTTCAATCAAAATAGAAACAACTCGATCACAAAGCTTACCTTCCATCACAATAATGGATGTCAGGTGATCTTCCTGCTTTTCTTCCATAGTTGTATAGATCTAACATATGTTATGGCCCACATCCCCAACCATCTACGCCTCCTTAGAATTGTATTTTTGATTCCTGCCACCCTAGTACAATGGACATTCCTTCTTGCAATTATATTTTCCACATATCTAATACTACAACAGTCCCCTACCATCACCTCTATTATGTTTCTCTCTAGGTTGCTACCCATGTCCTTTCTCAACTACATTAAACTTCTTGTAAGGAACCACATTCTCTTTCTCACCTACATCCTGAGGTATTCCCCACATCAGTGGCCACATCCCTTTAGCTTTCTTATTCCCCTTCAAATCATGCTTAGGCTCAACTTTTACGCTTTGACTTCTCATAAAAATCCTTCATTTTTTGGATGGATTCCTCCAATGACCATCGCTCATCAAACTCAATCCGGTCTCTCTATGCTACTAGAAACCCACTGATGAACCTTTGAATATTTTCTTTCTCATCCTTGAGGTAAGGCACATACCTCAAAAATTCCAAGAACCTGATAGTACACTCATCATCTGGCATAGAACCCATCTGCAGCACATAAAATGCCTTAGTTTTGTCATCATAATACCTCTCAGGCAAGTGCTCTTCATGAAGAGTCTCTCAAACTCATCCCAAATCAACTCTTCTTCTTGAATTCCCTTGACATTCTTCACATATTCCTACTATGAAACTAGCTCACAAAAAGATAGAAAAGATAGTTGAACGCCTTAGAATTTCAGTCTCTTCGAGGGGGCAACCTCCTTTACATTACACAAATGAACAATTCATGGATGATTCAAATGACAAAACCTCCTTTCTATATATAGTAGTCTAAGGAGTCACAATATAACCCAGTCAACCTAACAATAATAATATAAAGGCATAAGAATAACAATAGATGGATTCTATGGGGCACAGTAATAACAATATGGGGACAATAGGGGCACAACAATATTAATAAGGGATACAACTACAATATTAAAGGGGTAATCACTAGTATTATAGAGACCTAACATGCCCTTGTCCTTCAAAAAATTGTTGTCTTCAATGCTTGAGTAGTTCTGGATGCTTCTGTACAAAATTCTCATCCTCCCATGTGGAATCTTCAGTGGATAAGTTCTTCCACTTGATGAGATACTCCGAAATTGATCGATTGCGTAGCTGTCGAGTTCTTGTTTCTGTGACTGCCTCCAGTTCCAATATGAATTTTCCTTCCTCGTCAATTTTTGGCAATATTGTTTGAACTGGGAGCTTGTCGCCTATAATCTTCTTTAAACATGAAACATGGAAAATTGGGTGCACTCGAGAAGTTGCAGGAAGCTCCAATTTGTATGCCATAGTACCAATCTTTTGCAACACCTTGTATGGACCATAATACTTTGGTGATAATTTATTATCCTTTTAGCTGCTTGAGGACATTTGTTTATATGGTTGTAGCCGTAGGAATACCCAATCACCTACATCAAAACTTCTTTTGCTACGATGTTGATCTTCTTGTTGTTTCATTCTATTCTGTGCCAACATGAGGTTATCCTTTAAGAGTTGGAGGACTTGTTGTCAATGCTCGATGTGATGTTCCACTGCTTGAACCTTAGAATTCTCTCTTAAATATGATGTGATGGATGGTGGCTAATATCCATAAAGTGCCATAAATGGGGTCATTTTTATTGTTGTATGGAAGGAAGTGTTATACCACCATTTAGCCAGAGGGAACCATTTGACCCATTATGTCTGTTTATTAGATACAAAGCAACAAAGATATCCTTCCAAATATTTGCTTACTATGTCATTTTGCCCATTAGATTGAGGATGAAAAGATGAGCTATGAGCGAACTAAGTACCGGGACAAGAAAATAATTCTATCCAAAAATTTCCAGTGAAAATGGGATCTCTATCACTTACAATAATCTTTGGGTTTCCATGTAGCTTTTGAATTATTTCCATAAATGCAGTAGAAACTGTACTGGTTTAAATGGATGTGATAATGCACAAAAGTGTGCATACTTGGTAAGTCTGTCAACTACCACCATGATGACACTCTTTCCCTGAGACTTGGGTAAACCTAAGATAAAATCCATTGAAACCTCCTCCCAACGTTGGCTTGGAATGGTTAAAGGTTGTAATAGACCCGGGGTCTTAATTGTTTCAACTTTATTTTGTTGGTAAACCAAACATTCCACCACAAACTTTTGGATATTCGATTTAAGGCCATCCCAAAAGAAATCCTTCTTAACCCTGTGGCAAGTTTTTAAAAATCATGAGTGCCCTCCTAAGGGAGAAGTGTGCAATTCCATAAGAATCTTTTGTTTGAGTTGGGAATTCTTACAGAGGTATAAGCAATCTTTGTACCATAACGAATCATTTTTCCAGCTAAATGTATCAGATGTACTGGAATATTCTTGTAATTTTTGAATAAGTTCCCACACTTCTTCATCATTCTGCCATTCCTCCCTTGCTTCGTTTATCCAATATGGTTGGATAATAGAAATGGCGCACAACAATGCTTCCACATATTCATCCTTTATTGAGAGTGCATATGCCACCACATTTTGCTTCCTTTTTTGTAGATGATTTCAAAGTCATAACCCAACATCTTTGTGACCCACTTTTGTTGCTCTTCAGAGAATAATCTTTGTTCTAAAAAGTATTTAAGGCTATCATGATCCCTTTCTACCTTGAAGTGTCTTCCCATTAGGTAGGGTCGCCATTTCTTAAGTGCATGTAGTATTGCCAACAATTCCTTCTCATAAATAGCATTGTGTAAAAACATTCCCTTGATTGGATGACTTTTAAAAGCAATGCATCTTTCATCTTGCATTAAAACAGCACCAATTCCATTTCCTGAAGCATCACATTCCACAATAAAGGTTTTTGTGAAGTCCGGTGAAGCTAAGACCAGTGCTTGGCACATTGCCTCTTTAAGATGTTTGAAGGCCTTTGTTGCTTCTGGGGTCTATGAAAATTCATATTTCTTCAATAATGTTGTTAGAGGTGCTGCTATTCTCCCATAATTCTTAACAAACTTGCGATAATACCTTATCAAATCGAGAAATCCTCGCAGATGCTTTATGGGTGTGGGTATTTTCCATTCTTTAATGGCTTTAATTTTGCTAGGGTCTACCTTAACTCCTTCATGAGATACAATATGACCCAGATATTCCACCTCTTGTACTCCAAAGAAACATTTGGATCTTTTTGCATATAAATGTTTCTCCTCCAATAGTTGTAGCACCATGTCAACATGTTCAACATGATCCTTCCAAGACTTGCTGTAGATTAGTATATCATCAAAAAATACTAACACAAATTTTCTAAGGAATGGTTTGAAAATTGAATTCATCAACCCTTGAAATGTTGAAGGTGCATTGGTAAGGCCAAACGGCATGACCAAAAATTCATAATGACCCTCATGAGTTCTAAATGTTGTTTTTGGAATGTCTTCAGTCTTCATTCTGATTTGATGATATCCTGAACGGAGATCCAACTTGGTGAAGTAAATTGATCCATGCAATTCATCCAGTAATTCATCAATGACAGGAATGGGAAACTTATCTTTAATAGTGAGCTTGTTGAGCTCCCTATAATTCAGACACATGTGCCATGATCCATCCTTCTTGTGCACCAATACTACTGGAGCAAAGAAAGAACTTTGACTCGGTTGAATTATACCAGCCTCTAGCATTTCTGCAACCATACGTTCGATTTCACTCTTTTGGACATAGGGATATTGGTACGGCCTGATGTTCGGAGGAACACTTCCTCGAATAAAATGAATAGCATGATCATGATCACACATAGGTGGGAGACCTTTGGGAGTCTCAAATACCTTGGAATGATTGTCCAGGACTTTTTGGAGATCTGGAGAAATAGATGATTCTGATGTGGAAACATCTAGCAAGCATATTTTTGCAATTACACCTCTTTGTTCCTTTTTTAGAAGCTTTGTTATACCGTTAGAGCTTATTATGTTTCCTGGTTTCCCTGCAATACCCCTTAATTCAAGTTCCTTTCCTTCCGTAGAAATTTTTATGAAAATTTCTTGAAAATTAAAAGCTATTGTACCTAGGGATTGTATCCATTGGACTCCTAGTACAACATCAGCACCTCCCATTGGAATGGAAAGCATTGGGCTAGTCAATACATATTCTCCCATGGATAGCTTGATATTATGGCACTTTCCAGAGGAATTTATTGTTCCTCCATTTGCAATCATCATTTGACACTCTGGTGTTGGATATAGGAAGCAATTCAATTCTTTTGCTACCTTACAATGAATAAAATTGTGGGTACTTCCTGAATCAATCAACACTATTACCTTTTTCTTCTTGATTTGTCCTTCTATCTTGATGGTTTGAGGAGTGGTAATTCCAGCCAATGCATTACACGATATGGTCGGATTCAATTCTTCTTTATCTAGGCTTTGTTCCTGGAGTATATCCTCTTCTTTTGACCTTTCTTGCTCCTTTTCTTCTTCCTCTTCACAATCTATGTAGAATAATTTCTTCTCAGCAGCAAACTTATGACTTTTAGTGTATTTGCTATCGCAACCATACAAAGCCCTTTTGCTATTTTTTCTTCCAATTGTTTTGGTGTCAACCTTATAGGTTGTGAATGACTAGGGGCAACAACACTTCCATATTTATAATTGTGAGTGGTATGCTTCATGGTTGCTATAATTTTTCTTTCCTTTTTTCTTGCTAACATGAATGCCTTCTCTAATGAATCAGGTTCCCAAAGGCGAACATCATGTTGGATATTACCCTTTAAAGTCCCTATGAACACATCAATCCTATGCTCCTATGGAATATTTTTTACCTTTATGTTCAATTTTTGGAACTCCTCAATGTGCTCCATTATTGACCCCTTTTGTTTGAGACTTATCAATTGGCTAAAAAAAGTGTTGCTTTTTGTATCGTCATAATGCATTGTCAATTCTTCTGTAAAAATTGCCCAAGTGATAATTTGTTTACGAGAAAAAAGCCATTGATACCATACAAACTGATTTGGCTCCAAATATAAAGTTGCAATACGTACCTTTTGTGTGTTTTGCACATTAT